>JAJEJO010000318.1:270435-303014 GCA_020662805.1 Glaucomys volans
ACAGTGTGGAGATTCCTTAGAAAACTTGGAATGGATCCACCATTTGACCCTGCTATCCCACTCCTTGGCCTAACCCAAAGGACTTAAAATCAGATTGCCTCAGTGATGCAGCCACATCCATGTTCATAGCTGCTCAATTCACAATAGCTAGATTGTGGAACCAACCTAGATGCCCTTCAGTAGATGAATGGATAAAGAAACTGTGGTATATATACACAATGGAATATTACTCAGCCATAAAGAAGAATAAAATTATGGCATTTGTAGGTAAATGGATGATGTTGGAGACTGTTATGCCAAGTGAGATCAGCCAATCCCAAAAACCCAACCCGAATGGGCTCTCTAATAAATGAATGATGATGCATAATGTAGGGGGGAAGGGTGGCAAGAATGGAGGAAGGATAGATAGCATAGAGGGAAGGGAGGGGTGGGGTGGGGTGGGGGTTAAAAATAATAACAGAATGTGTGACAGATACCATTGCCCTGTGTACATGCATGAACGCACAGATGGTGTGACTCTACTTTGTGTACAACCAGTGAAACAATAGCTGTACTCCATTTGTATTCAATGAATCAATAAGTAAATAAAAAATAAATAAAGAAATAAAGAAATAAAGAAGTGATGTTGAAACCTACCTTTTTTGATTTTTTTAATGGTATTTATGGGTTAAACCCAGGAGTGTTCTACCACTGAGCTGTACCTCCTACCCTTTTTATTTTGACACAGGGTCTATGTTGTTGACAGCCTAATTTGCTAAGGCTGGACTCAAAACTTGTGACCCTCCTGCCTCAGTCTTGCTGGGCTTATGGGTGTGCATAGCTTGAAACACGTATTTTTCTATCCATATATAATATTCATCTAGAGATGAATGACTTAATTGGGAAACCCAAAATATATCATAAGAGATGCATTTTCAATAATTTTTATACTTTAATGTTTTTAAATGCATAAAATATAGTGTAATCAACTGTATATTTTCAGTGGTTGTAATAATATTGCAAGACAGAAGAAATTTACACATATATTTTTGTTGCAGAGAATTCTGACCAAATTATTTTTAAGACTTTCAAGAACAAGATATTACTTTAGGCTAGTGATTCTCAAAGTGTGGTACCTAAACCAATAATATCAACAGCAACTGGCAACTTGATGAAAATGCAAATTCTGGGATCCCAGGGACCAAGTTATTCAGAAATTCCAGTGGTGAAACGCAGCAATTTTTTCTTCTTCTTCTTCTTCTTCTTCAGTACTGGAAATTGAACCCATAGGTAGTTAAACATTGAGTAGGTTCCCAGCTCTTTTTTTTTTTTTTTTTTTTTTTTTAATTTTGAAATAGGGTCTCACTAAACTGGCGAGGCTGTCCTCAAGTTTATTATCCTCTCACCTTACAGGCATGGACTACCACACTCAGCTTTGTTTTAACAATGTTTTTTGGTTTTTTGCTGTTTTTAAGTACAGGGGATTGAACCCAGGGGCATTTTGCAACTGAGCTGCATCCTCAGTCTTTTTTATTTTATATTTATTTATTTATTCTTGGTATCAAGGATTGAATACTTATTTATTTATTCATTCATTCATTTATTTTTGGTACTGGGGATTGCACCACTGAGCCACATCCCCAGCCCTTTTTCATTTTTAATTTTGAGACAAGGTCTCTCTAACTTCCTTAGGGAACTCATTAACTTGCTGAGGCTGGCCTTGTCAAACTTGAGATCCTCTTTCCTCAGCCTCCTGAGCCACTGGAATTACAGGCATGTGCCACTGCACCCAGCTGTTTTAACAAATCTTACAGGTAATTCTGATACATACTCAAGCTTCAGAACCACCTTTAAGAATAAAATTCTAAGACACAAAAAAGAAAACTCAAGAAGGAAGACAATGAGCAGGGCCTTGTGGTACTTGCCTATAATTCCAGCAACTCAGGAACCTGAGGCAGAAGAATCACAAGTTCAAGACCAGTCTCAGAATTAGCCAGGCCCTAAGCAATTTAGGGAGATCCTATCTTAAAATGAGAAATTAAAAAAGGGCTGGGGTGTAGCTCAGTGGTAAAGTATTTTTGGGTTCAATCCTTGGTATCAAAATAACAAGTCTTAAATGTTATCAAAAAAAGGGAAAAACAATGTATAATTTCTGCTAGTTTATTCATTTTTGTTGTTTAGATAGTGAAGGATATTAAATCACTATGAAATTTTGATGGCACTAAATGCTTTAAATCATGAAGTTTTAAATTTTTTAAATTTTATGGACTGATAATGATAGAATATGTCCTTTGTATCTTTTTTTTAAATATGCAATGCTTCATGAATTTGCAAGTAATTCTTGTGCAGGAGCCACACATAATTCTAATTTTGGTATATACATACTATTGTAGCAATCACTGTTCATATCTTTTGAAATGTAAAAAAATTTTTAATTTATTTATTATTTTGGAAATGCAGATTGAACTCAGTACACTTTACCACTGAGCTACACCCCTAGCTCTTTTTATTTTTTTATTTTGAGATGGGATCCCCTAAATTGCCCAAGCTGGCCTTGAACTTGTGAACCTCCTGCCTCAGTCTCCTAAGTAGGTAGGATTATAGGCATGCACCACAGTGCCTGGGTAAACTTAAAAAATGTTAAATATCAACTTAAGCAGGGGGTAGTGGTGTACGCTTTTAATCGCAGCAACTCAGTAAGCTGAGGCAGTAGTATGACAGGTTGGAGTCCAGCTTCACCAATTTAGCAAGGTCCTTAAACAACTTAGTGAGAACCTGTCTCAAAAAATAAAAAGAGCTGAGGATGTAGCTTAGTAAAATACCCAAATTCAATCCCTAGTACATGGCTCCCCCCTCAAAAAAAAAAAAAAAATATGTGTGTGTGTATATATATATATATATAAATTTCAAAATTGTGTGAGCAGTTTATATAAGTACTTAAATACCTTATAAAGTACATAAATTAAAAGGCAGGATAACCCAGCAACTTGGGAGGCTGAGGCAGGAGAATCCCAAGTTCAAAACCTGCCTCAGCAACTTAGTGAGACCCTGTTTCAAAATAAAAAATAAAAAGGGTCAGGCATGTACCTCAGTGGTTAAGTGATCCTGAGTTCAATCCCCAGTACCAAAAAAAGAGTGGAGGAGGAGAATAATCACTAGTCTAGAGCAGGGGTTCTCAAATTGTAGTCATTGGATTAGCCAAAACTGGAATAACCTGTGAGCTTAACAGATGCAAAATTTTGGGACCCCACCCAAATATACTGTGTTTAATCATTTCTCCAGATGATTTTTATCCCAGTTAAAGTTTGAGAGCCACTGTTCTAGACCAGAGCAGTTTTAAAAATTTGGCATGCATCTAAATCACTATGGAAAGTTTATGGAAAATACCAACCAATGGATCCTAATTCCAGTTCTTGACTCATAAAATGTGAGATGGGACCCAAAAATTGGGCATATTTAACAACTTTTCCTGGTGATGCTGATGCTGCTGTTCTACAATAGCATTCTGAGAGCCACTGGTCTACTGGACAGTGGAAACTACATCCATATTTGTTCTAAGTCAATATCCCAACCCTTCAAATTAGGTTTCTTATCATGTTCTCTCATGTATTTACCTATACACTTTCCACACAATTAGTCTACATCTCTTTTCTTCACATAAATTCAATCTAATTAAAGAACTACATGAATTTTGTACCTTCTATATACCCAACACCTAAGTACAATGTCTATCTAATAGTAGATACTTAAGTCTTCACTGAAAAATAACTAAACATTTGTTATATTAATTCTATGAAATGTCAGTTTTGATAGAACATGGTGAAAGCTATTATTGGAATGCCAACAGTCCTGAGGTTATATCTCAAGTGTTAAGAGCACTGAAAAGTGTCAGGTCTAAGGATTAAAAATCAACACTTAAGATCAGAAAACAGGAAAAAATCAGAATAATGCATTTTCCACTTGTTTTTCAATTTCATTATTAACCTTAACCTTTAAATAGTTTTTTAGGTAGGAGAGAGGATGGGTACTAGGGAGTGAACCCAGGGCGCTTTATCACTGAGCCACAACCCCAACCCTTTTTAGTTTAAGACAGGGTCTCACTAAGCTGCTTAGGGCTTCACTAACTTGCTGAGGCTAGCCTTGAACCTGCAATCCTCCTGCCTCAGCTTCCTGAGTAGCTGGGATCACAGAAGTGTGCCACCACATCTGATCTTTTAAATAGTATTCTTTTGTTATACAGCGTAAGTACACATAAAATCAAGCTTTATTCAATGAAAAAATTAGCACCGTACTACCAAAAAACATAACATTTTAAGGCACTTTTAGCATGAGGGTTTGGAGGAGACTTAACGAACTTACCCTCTTTAGCCAAATATAGCTCCTTAAATTTTGCTCTTTTTTGATTAAATTCTTGCTCAAGCTGCTGCTGTGCACGTAAAAATTCTGCATTAATTTTTTCCAATTCTGCTACCCGTTGCTGAAGAGAAACTGGAAAAAAAAACCAACAACACTAGGTTAATGAGTTTCCAAATTAAGTAAAAAGAATAAATTAGTATCTTAACTGCACATTGCTATACATGAAACAAATAGTCAAGCTATTCCCCAGATCCATTATATTCTAGGAAATTCTAATTTTAAAACTTCTATTAGACTTAGTAAACAAACTGTGAATGAATCATGTATAGTAAAACAGCATATAAACAGGGGATCACATAAAGTCAAATTTCAAAATAGCCTCCAAAGTTCTTTTGTACAACTGACAGAAGATCAACTTGAGGTAAAATAAAAGAAATAAGGACAGATAGAAAGGAGAGAAACAGGGTTGGAAAGAAGGTCTCTAGATTTAAATCTAAAAACTACATAAATGTCCTCCCCTTCACCCCCACGACTATTTTCTTGCAGGCCTGAATTCTTTAAAAGTTCAATAATTCTTAGATTACTATAATCCAGCTAATTAGTGCCTATATACCCTATCTGCTTACAGTATGTATTTTTAGACAAATTAAAAGAAGCCTACCAGACAGATTGTGAGAGACCCTTGATATGGGTACAGTCCTAGCATATATTAACTAGATAACAACCTGAAAATCCTGAGAAGAACCAGACTAACATGACCTGCTCTGTGCTCCGCAAAGGAATCAAGCTCATTAGGCTGACAGCACTCACACTTCTCATGTTCAACCTGGCCAGGCTGATGGCACACACCTGTGATTCCAGTGACTCGGGAAGCTGAGACAGGAAAATCTCAATTTAAAAGCTAACCTAAGCAATTTAGTGAGATGCTGTCTCAAAAAATAAAAAGGCCGAGAGATGAAGCTCAGTAGTAAAGTGTGCCTGGGTTTAATCCCCTGTACCAAAAAAATAAAAGAAGCTCAAGACCACCAAAAGTCTCACTCTGGAATACCGGCACACTTTCTGAATATGTATCCTGCTCTATGGTTTGCTTTCCTGAATAAATCTCCTTGTTTTCCTTTTCTCCTTTTGATTCTGGGGATTGAATCCAAGGACACTCTACCACTGAGCTATATCCACAGCCCTTTTTAATTGAGACAGGGTCTCACCAAATTGCTGAGATTGGCCTCAAACTTGAGATCCTTCTGCCTCAACCTCCAAAGTCACTAGGATTACAGGCAAGCACCACCACGCCCAACGCCTTGCTTTCCTAAATAAACCTCTACTCTCAAATTCCATTCTGTGATATAAATCAAGAATCTGCCAAGACTGAGCTGAGGTCCCTTTTTCTCTTCTGGGGATCTCCTCACACCTCATCTGGTAACAAATCCACTTTCGAAATTGTTAAATATTGGATTATTAAAGGTAATTATCCTACAATGAAGCCCACTGCCAATACGGCTAGTTCCTGTTTCTATCAAGTGTTACAAACAAAATCTAATGGTTCCCTGATTGGGGCAGCCACACCAGTCAGAACTATTCTTCCAGTGTCAAAATAACCCATTACTATCATACTGAAATCATAATCAAATAAGGAAGGAGAAAGAACTGTCCATTCTGTATGAAATTTCAAATATTAGGTTATGTGGTCTTCTTTTTTTTGTGGGAGTATTGGGGATTGAACTCAACGGCACTGAACCACTGAGACACACCCCCAGTCCTTTTTTGTATTTTATTTAGAGACAAGGTCTTATTGTGTTGCTAAGTGCCTCGCCATTGCTGAGGCAGGCTTCGAACCTGCGATGCTCCTGCCTCAACCTCCTGAGCTGCTGGAATTACTAGCAGAATGGCTATGGCCTGGCTATGGTTTTCAAATTACTATTGATCATGGTGTAGCAGGATCTGGGACACATTTTTGTCATAGGGACTTTAAATTTGGCCACAGCTCATTAAATGACTGCCAACTCTGGCCAACTCCAGGGACTGATCTGGCTGAATAACATACTCTTGACCTTCTCCTTTGCTCCAACTGGAGCCCAGTCTTAAGGCTACGGCCATAATCCCTTTAGGAGATACTCTTCAGTAGTAATTAGTCACTAAGTACCTAGGTCAGATGTCTCAGTTCCCTACTATAAACCACCCTGAGATAATGATGATTTGCCTGTAATTAAAAAAATTTTTATAGCTGTAAATGGACAGAATGCCTTTATTTTGTTTTTATTTTTATGTGGTGCTGAGGATCAAACCCAGTGCCTCATAAGTACCCTGCTGCTGAGCTACAGTCTCAACCTTTGCCTGTAATTTTAACCAAGATCTGAGATTATCTTTGAAGGCATACCAACTCTCCAGCCCATTACTCAATTTAATTCAGAGCTAATTTTATAATGCACAGAAAAAAATTAGAAAAACATACAAATGATTTATCTACATGTAACAGAATTATGGCTCATAAAATGCTTTTCCATGCTTTTCAAAGTTCTCTACAATAAGTGTATACCCTCCTCTAACAATATGTAATAATAAAATTGGTATTTGTTCATTTCCATAACATTTCCTGACTAGCCTCACTACAGATTTAACACTATCAATGCAAGTCATGGCAGAACAAGGAAATGACAACTTGCTTTGAGTCATATATTATTACAGTTAAGGAGTTATTTTGAGGGACAAATATCTAGACAGTCTTCAGGTCAAAGCAATGACATCATCTGAAGGCTTGATAACATGTTGAGAAAAAGAGGGATGGGGAATATATCAGAAGGAGAAATGTGTGATGACCTTATTTTTACCATTTAAAATCATGAAGGAAATTTGTTCTCTGGCTCTTTATTTCTACTGGTATTTTTATTGTTAAATCCCAACAGTTAAATAAATAACTGTTGTTGTTGTTGTTGTTGTTGTTGATAGACCTTTATTTTATTCATTTATTTTTATGCGGTGCTGAGAATCGAACCCAGTGCCTCACGCATGCTAGGCCAGCGTTCTACCACTGAGCCACAACTCCAGCCCCAAATCAACAACTTTTTCATTGAACATTTTTGTTTATTTGTGTTGGGGACTGAACCCAGGATGTTGTACCAGTGGGCTACATCCCCAGTTCTTTTTATTTTTTGAGACAGGGTCTCACTAAATTGCTGAGGCTGGCTCCAAAATTACAATCCTCCCACCTGAGTCTCTCCATCATTGGGATTACAGGCATGAGCCACTGTGCCCAACTCCACTTTATTATTACTGTAGATATTAATTACTGCAAAAACAGGGAAGGGAGCCTGGCCTGGTAGCATGTAGTCATCCCAACAACTCAGGAGGCTAAGGCAGGAGGATTCCAAGTCCAAAGACATCCTCAGCAACTTAGCAAAATACCTTTTCTCAAAATAAAAAATTTTCAAAAAGGGCTGGGGATGTGGCTGAGTGGCTAAACACTGAGTTCTCTGGGTTCAATCCTCTGTACCAAAAAAAAGAAGGAAAAAAAAAAAAAAAAAAAAAAAAAAAAGAAGCCAGGGAAGGGGAAAGAGGAATGAAAAAAGGAGATAAAAATTCCACACTGTATGTGTACTTCAAAACACCAGGTTGAACATGATAAAAACACACAATGTTTTCTATCAATTTAAAATAACAGCAGGGTGCGGTAGGGAATGACTAAAAACCCAGTGACTTGGAAGGCTAAGGCAGGAGGATCACAAGTTCAAAGCGAGCCTCAGCAACTGAGCAAGAACTTGTCTCAAAATAAAAAGGGCTGGGGATACAGCTCAGTGGTTAAGTATCCCTGGGTTTAATCCCTGTTGACAGATGATAAATAGATAGATGATAGATAGATAGATAGATAGATAGATAGATAGGACAAACAAGATCCCTCTGTTCTTATCTTTCCCTAACAACTACATCTCCACCACAGTCCCTACCTTCCACCAAATCACACACATGCATGCCCCAAATGCTTGCCATTCAACATTGTTACATTTAGGTCAAATAAGGCTAATGAATCCACAAAAACAAAATTACAGCCTTTAAAATTGCAGCCAGAGCCAGGTGTGTTAGCAGGAGCCTATAACCTCTGTGTCTTGGGAGGTTGAGACAGGAGGATTGCAAGCTGGAGACCAGCCTCAGCAATTTATCAAGGCCCTAATTAACTTACTGAGATCCTGTCTTAAAATAAAAAACAAGAAAAGAGCTGGGGATGCGGCTCAGTGGTAAAAGTGCCTCGAGGGTCAGTACCCAAAAACTAAATAAAATAAAAGAAAATTGCAGCATACTACCATAATGAAGCTGCTCAGGAGACTGAGGCAGGAGAATCAAAAATTCAAGGCCTCCCTAACTTAGCAAGACCCTATCTCAATATAAATTTTATTAAAAAGAATGAAAAAAGAGAATAATAGAACTTCAGAATATCATGTTAAGCAAAACAAGCCAAATTCAGGAGGGAGGGAGGGAGGGAGGGAGGGTAAAAAAGAAAGGAAAGAAAGAAAGGAAGGAAGGGAGAGAGAGAAGGAGAAAGGAGGGAGGGAGGGAGGGAGGAGAAAGAAAGAGAAAAAGAGAGAGACAGACAGACAGACAGACACTGGGTTTGATTCTCAGCACCACATGTAAATAAGTAAAATAAAGGTTCATTGACAACTAAAAAATATTTAAAAAAAAAAAAAAAAAAAGAACTGAAAGTAAAACTCATAGATAGAATCCTCCTCAGTTTGGTCCCCAGTACCACCAAAGCTGGGGAAAAAATTGCAGCCAAAAATTAAATGTTTCTCCACCACTCCCAACGCTATTCTGGAACTTGAGAATATCATGTTAAGCAAAACAAGCCAAATTCAGGGGGAAAAAAAAAGAAGAAAGTAAGTCACATCTTACTGGCTCTCTAGAATTCAGGACAGTTTTCAATTCCAGGAATCACAATCCATTTGAGGATGTACCAAGTAACTCCCTTATTCTCTTTTTGTTTTTGCTGTTCATTTTTAAATAATCCATCTTAAGCTCTTCTAACATACAATTGTACAAATACCAAGAGGCCCAAATAACTGTTTTTTATAAAAATGCCTTTACTGCCGTGTCTTTAAAAAAAAAAATCAAGCCGGGTGCAGTGGCGCACGCCTGTAATCCCAGCGGCTTGGGAGGTTGAGGCAGGAGGATCGCAAGTTCAAAGTCAGCCTCAGCAAGGGCAAGGTGCTAAGCAACTCAGTGAGACCCTGTCTCTAAATAAAAATACAAAAATAGGGCTAATAGGGGATGTAGCTCAGTGACTGAGTGCCCCTGAGCTCAATCCCTGGTTCCAAAAAAAAAAAAAAAAAAAAAAAAATCAAGATTACAAATAAGTATAATACACTAGCAAGCAACCACAAAGCCAACTGAAAACTGTTCTCATCACACAAAATACTGCATTATTTTTCTAACATGGTAATTAATAGTTCACAATAATTAGATAATAGTTCAAGTAAAAAGTACTTAGCATGACATATAGAAAAATTTGATAACTATTAGTGTTTATTAAACTAGTGGTATTTATTTAAGATTTAATGAGGAGAGGTTTATTTTGGCTCCTGAAGATCCTAGATGAAGGGTGTGTAACTTGTTGGCAGAGTCCTGAGGCAGTGGAGCTTATCACTTGGTGAGAGACAGGGAATAAGTATTATATGCTTCTTCTAGACCCTCCACCGGTGCTGGTGACTGAACCCTGAGTCTTGTACATGCAAGGCAAACAATCTATTACCAAATCACATCCCCAGTCCTAGAAGGGAATAAAGAAAAAAGCAGAGTGATTAGGTGCCTTTGTGTGTAGTCATAAAAGACCAGAGTCATTTCCAATCTCATGATTTTGACTAAGCTCCATGCTTAGACTTCCAGCTCATACTTTTCCTTTATACCATGCATTTCACAGCATCATGAACAAATTAATTAGTGTCAATGACAGCCTTCAATAGTGCTAAACCTTCTGAAATTTACCAATTGAGAGTCTATCAGTCTTTCTGAGTCATCCCATACATTCCTATATTGTTACCTTCATTTGAGTAATAAGAAAAAGGGAAAACCTAATGCAATGGGTACTTTTAATACTTGACATCCAAAGAGAAAAATTATTGTACCACTTACTGAAAATGTGTGAATTAAAGCAACAGCAATACAGAAAGGAAAAAGAATATCATAAAAGGAAAGATCCAATAATCTGGTTACCCAGTATACTGCCTACATGACCTGGCTGAATCTCTACTCCACTCTAATCTTTTTTATATTTGTGACAGAATGCCTGAAGCCACAAATTTCTCTTCAGATGGGCTAGCCAGAAACCGCTGAATCTAGCCAGGCAAGTGGGGGCGGGGGGCATATACCTGTAATCCCAGTGATTCTATAATTCCTGCGACTCTGGAGGCTGAGGCAGGAGGATCTCAAATTCAAGGCGAGTCACAGCAATCTGATGAGACCCTGTCTCAAAATGAAAAGAGGGCTGGCTTGGTAGCACATGCCTGTAATCCCAGTGGCTTAGGAAGCTGAAGCAGGAAGATCACAAGTTCAAAGTCAGTCTCAGCAACTTAGGGAGTCCCTAAGCAACTCAGTGAGCGCTTCTCTAAATAAAATATGTAAAAGGGCCTTGATATATCTCAGTGATAAAGCGCCCCAGGGTTCAATCCCTGGGTGGCGGCAATAATAATAATAATAATAATAATAATAATAATAATAATAATGGCTAGGGATATAGCTCAATGGTAAAGCACCCCTGTACTAGTACTAAAAATCCCCAGTTTTAAAAAAATGTAAGATCTAAAATGGCTGCCAGAATGGCCACCAGACGATCTCTAACTTCACTGTAATTCTATCTGCATACTGTATCTGCTCTTTCTCTCTCACACACAGATACACACCTCTCTCAGTGACATGACCACTGACAACTGCCATGGCTACACCCAAAAAGAACCTTAAAGCAAATTATACTGTGATTATGTAAGAATATGTAATGAATCCCACTGTTATAATTAAAAGGCACAAATAAAAAAAATTTAACCACAAAAGGAACAAAAAGAGCATCTGAATTCCCTGAAAATCTCTACCTATTCTCAGGAAAGTCATGAATATTCCTCCCCCTTATTAGCCTTTCCCTTCTCATTTCTTTTACCCTGTATCCATAGCCTCCTGACCTCCAACGGTCAAGAAGCTGATTGGTGGGCCTTTCTTCCACTTCCATTCTTTGGCCAAGAATACCCTTTATTCACTGCTCAATCCAGGCTTGTTTTGTTTATTCACTACAAGATTCTAAGAAGGAAAAAGGACCTAGTTTGGGGTAAAAACTGATAAACAATTTTTAGATATTTTATTTTCCCTAATTTTGATATCAATGAGAGAACATGCAACAACTTGAAATTACTTTTTAAGCCCCTCACTATATCCTAATGCTACATTCTCTAACAAGAAAAACACTGTATTTAATAAATGGGCAAATGAATTAAACAAGAAGAAATACAAATGGCCAACAAACATAAAAAATGTTCAACATCATTAGCAATTAGGGAAATGCAAATCAAAACTACACTGAGATTTCATCTCACACTGGTTAGAATGGCAGTCATCAATAATACAAGTGACAAACGCTGGAGAGGATGCGGAGAAAAAGAAATATTCATACTGTTGATATTATTGTAAATTAGTACAACCACTATGGAAATCAGTAAGGACATTCCTCAAAAGACCAGGCATAAAATCACCTTATGACCCAGTTATCACTTCTTGGTATTTATTCCAGCAAACTAAAGTCGTCATACTATAGTGAAACATGCATACCCACGTTAATAGCAGCACAATTCACAACAGCCAAACTAGGGAACCAGCCTAGGTATCCTTCAACAGATGAATGGATAAAGAAACTGTGGCATATATACACCGTGGAGTTTTATTCACCATAAAGAAAAATGAAATTATGCCATTTGCAGAAAATGGATGGAACAATAGACCATTATCTTAAGAGATACAAGCCAAACTCAGAAGATCACGGATTGTATGTTTTTTTCTCACATGTGGAAGCTAGAGAGGAAAAAAATAAAAGAAAATTGGGGTGGGGAGATCTCATGAAAATCAAAGGGAGATCAATAAGAATGGAACTGTGGGTAGGAGGCTGGGAAGGAGGAAGTGCTAGGGAGTGTTACTGAAGACTGAACCCCAGGGTGTTCTACCACTGAGCTAGATCCCAGTGCCTTTTTATTTATTTGTTTATTTATTTATTTATTTATTTATTTATTTATTTATTTATTTTGAGACGGGGGTCTCACTAAATTTCCCAGGCTGCCCTTGAACTTGCAATCCTCCTGCCTCAGCCTCCCTAGTTGCTGTGATTACAGGCATGAGCCAATTTGCCCTGCCAAAATAAATTTTCAAACATTTCCACCTAGCAAGCTCTCTAAAACTTATCACCTCCAGCCTTTTCTAGGAATAAAAGTGATTATTATTTATTGTGAATCCACCCACTGAATTATACTTAGCATACCTCACAGAGGAAGGGAAGGAAGGAGAAAGTACAATGGGATGGTAGGGATTACCAACTAACAAATACTCATGACAGATAATCAGTAGTCCACTTATGGATAATAGAGTTACATACCAAGCATTTTACAATACTAGATAAAACAGATATGGTATTAGGTAATCAAATATTGCATTCAGTTTTTCCATAGTATCAAAGATAATAATTTTTAGTGCAAGAAAAATTGTTCCACCTTACATAATTCCATTTCAATTCATATAAACCCAAAGACACCTGACTTTGACAACTTTTAGAAAATGCATCCTTTTTGTCCCGCCCATGTATAAAGATAAACCTGTCCCTTTTTTTTTGTGGGGGTGGGTACTGGGGATTGAACCCAGGGGCACTTTACTACTAAGTCACATCCCCAGTTCTATCTATCTATCTATCTATCTATCTATCTATCTATCTATCTATCTATTTTTTGAGGCAGGGTCTAGCTAAATTACTTAGAGCCTTGCAAAGTTACTGAGGCTATCCTCAAACTTGCAATCCTCTTGCCTCACCCACCTGCATAGCTTTTACAGGCATGTGCCACTGTGCCTGGCTTCTTTTTATTTGTCTAAGACAGGGTCCCACTAAGTTATTTAGGGGCTCACTAAATTGCTGAGGCTAGTTTCTGAATTTGTGATCCTCCTGCCTCAGCTTACCAAGTCCCTGGGATTACAGATATGTACTACGCCCAACAGGAACTAAACTCTTAATAGTATTCAGTAAGCTTATCCTAGTGGGATTTTTTGTTTATATGTTTTGGGCCACAACTCCACATTATTAATGTTAGCCCATAAGATTAAGGTAATCTTAAACTGTTCTTAAAACCCTCTGCACTCAAATTGCTATTAAGCCAATAATCCCTCCAACCTAAAATCTAGTGTAGTTTTATTAATATTACAGGGTTGTTGCTGTTATTTACAAAGTTTTAAGCTAGGATTTTGGTACATCATCTGAGATCTTAGTAGAAGTTGATACTAATGTATTAGAAAGATTGTTCTATCCAACCATCTTTAGTACAAAAACACACACCTTAGTCATGACTTCAGAAAAATTAAAAAGTGCCAGGCATGGTGGGCAGCCCTGTAATCCCAGTGACTTGGGAAGCTAAGGCAAGATCATAAATTTCAAGCCAGCTTCAGTGAGCTCCTAAGCAACTTGGTGAGACCCTATCTCAAAATAAAAAATAAAAAGGGCTGGTGATATGGCTCTGTGGTAGAGGGCCCAAGGGTTCAATCCCCAGTACCAAAAATAAACTAATAATAATAAATTAAAAAGTAAGCAAACCAAAATTTTGAAGACAAAATTAGCTTCAATTCAAATGTTAGAAATGTTAAACTTTTTGCCCTAGGTTTCATGATTAAAATGAAGGCAATATCCATTTTGCACGGTATCACAGGTTATGAGCATTAGACACAGCATAATATTTTTTTAAAAAACTCACATAAAACAATCAGATAATAATTGTGATTAACAATTTCAGGTTCTTCATTCTGCTAAGAAGAAATGAAGATGTTCATTTGTTCCAACTTGTTCCAGGGATTCATTCTAGTAACAACTACATCACTTTACTTTCTAAAATGATCATAAGCTACTTATTTAATAATCTACAAATTTTCAAATGTTCCAGAAATTGCATTCAAGCAGGATTAAAAATTAAGACACACAAATAAAAAACACTTTTGAGAAAAAGACAAAAACACAAAAGGGAAATAACTGGAAATTTTGTTATAGTATAATAGAAAAGATGAGAAGAAAAAATGCAAGTAGAGAAAAAAGTCAGTAGGCTCAGGAAAGGAAAAACAGAAAGGTCTTGGATAAAAATAAGGAGCAGGATAGCAAAGCAGAGGGAGTTCATTTAGGGCAAGTATTTTTGGGATGACTGGATGTGAGTGAATGTTCAATAGACTACTGATGCAGTATTAACTATATTGCAGGGTTTCTTCCTTTATTATCATCATACTGAAAACTATATTTCCATTATGTATTGCCAAATGGAACCCCAGTGACACTCAAGAGGCCTAAAATGTTTGCCAAACAAGATTCTTTTAGAATCAATTATACAGTTGAAATATATTATGGAAGCCAGGTGTGATGGTGCATGCCAGTAATCCCAGAAGCTCAGGAGGATGAGGCAAGAGGGTTACAAGCTCAAGGCCAGCCTGGGTAAGATGCCTTCTCAAAATAAAAAAAAGTAAAAAGCTAGAAATGAGGTCAGAGAAAGTGTCCCTGTCCCTAAGTTCCATCCCCAGTACCAAACACACACACACACAGTATATATGAAGATGGGCACATTAACAATCATGACATATGGAAGGTGGTGGATCTACATACTAATCTTCTTGCTGTTTAAGTGAATATTTTTCAGTTTAAAAAGTCCCCTAAAAACCGTGGGGTTTTTTGGGGTTTGTTCCCCACTCCGCAGTGGGCAGGGGTAGGTAACCTGAAATTGAACCAGGGGCACTTAACTTACATCCCTAGTTCCTTTTATTTTTTTAGTCAGGATCTCTTTTAAGTTGCTTTCCCTTGATAAATTACTAAGACTGGCCTCAAATTTGTGATCTTCCTGCTTTGGATTTGTAAGTAGCTAGGATTACAGGCATGCACCACTATGCCCAGCATAAAAATGTTTTCAAATAAGAGAAAGAAATCAGCTGAATCTTTATTTCCATCTTATCATTCCTGTACCTGAGGGTTTAACTCTAAATTAGCTGAAAGATAATATACCTATATAATACCATTGCTCCACCATTCCAGATAATGGGGTATTGTACATACACATACACACACACACACAAATTCACAATAGAGAACTATTAATTTAAAAAATTTAATTATCAGAGTGGTATGTAGCTCTGTGGTACAGTACTTGCCTAGCATGGATGAGATACCGAGTTGAATCCCCAGCATCACCACCAAAACACACACACACATACACATATTCCCTTGTTAAAATTCTTTAATATAAAATTGTAATTGGTTTATAATATTCTGAATATCTTTACCATTTTTAGGGGAAAAAGCCTAATGCAACAAAAATCATCTCTTAGAACCATGTTTGATTATACCAAAAAACAAATCAAATTCCCCATGTATTTACTATTCTTTAACAGAAAATTTTAAACATAGACATAATTCTTTTTTCCCTATACTTGTGTTATAAAAAGGTTACACTCTAGCTACAAATTCTACACCAGGGATTACTTATCAGAAGAAAAGTTCATCATAAATAAGTAATAAAAACATGAGGATCATATTTTATTTACAAGAAAAGTTGAATGCATTATTTATGAGCTTTTCAGAAATATCAAGGTCATAGACATGGATTCAAATTTTGAGAAATACACATCCTGCCTATGTGTGGATGAAGATCAACCATATGTCTAAGGAGGAGAACATGAGAACCAACAGGTCAAAGTTGTTACAAGGAGAAAATGCTAATGTCAATATTTAAGGATGGGGTACTCAAAGCCACAGAAAAAATGAAATGGTAATAACAGAAGATAACAATTAAGTATCATTTATATGCCCTGTATTATATGGGAAACAATATAGCATAATAGTTGGAAAAAAAGGCTCCAGAATTAAACTAAGATTTGAATCCAGCTCTACCACTTATAAACCGATTTCTTTGCTCCATCTGCAAAAGTAGGAGCAGTAACAGTATAACTCTTGAGGATATAAGGATTAAATAACCCAAATATAGCTCTCTGTTGAGCGTCAGGAAAGTAATTTTATACACTGGCTCAACAAACTTTCAAAACAATGTACAATGCAGACATCATCACCCCCAGTTACACATGAAGAAATATTCTCTATCGTTAACATACCTAATTAGTGGCAGAGTCAAAACACTGACCTGTTGAACTGACCTAGTTGGACTTCCCTTTGACTACAGGTATTTAATATAGGAAACTAATACAGGAGATTCATGTATCACATGAGCAGGAGTTACAAACTATTACAATACCATCTCTCCTAAAGATGTTCTTTAATATAGTCCCACTACTCATTTACATGATGAAATACAGACTATTTAATTATAAATTAGTTTCCCCTATAGTAATATGGGCATTATACTTTGGGTTTTGACAGATTTTTTGTTTTGGGGAGTGTTTTATTTTGTTTTTGGTAGTACGGGGAACTGAACCCAGGGGTGCTCTATCAATTAAACTACAACCCCAGCCCTTTTTATTTTGAGACAGGGTCTCACTAAGTTGCCCAGGCCAGCCTCAAACTTATGATCCTCCTGCCTCGCCCTTGCTTGTCACCAAAGTTCTAAAAACTTTTTTGTTAATGAAGAAGAGAGTCATAAATAAATAATTTGATTTCTTGTTCCAAATTCAACCAGGTCACTCAATAATAGTCAAACAAAAAGGCTTCTACTTTCTTACCAACAAACAAGAAATACTCTAAATATGGAAATAAAAAGAAAAGATTTTATCCTCAAGTGGCTTCTGTATAATCTTCAAGAATCTTAAAGAAATAAACAAGTTACATGGGTACCCAATGTTTGCATCAATTACACAGTCTAATCAAGTGATAAAGGGTACCAAAGCCCACATTAATCCAAAAAAAAATCTTTGTTATCCTTTGGTTATTTTGACAAACTAACAAATTATGGCAATAAAATTCCAGCCCCCCACCCCACTAGAAAAAAACGTTGGAGTAATGTCCTTGTACAGAAAGCTCTTCATTATCAATAAAATCACAGATAATTTGCAAAATAACTTCAAATTCCAACAGAAACCAAAGAAACAGAAATTTAAACAATACTTTTTGCTCATCAAAATTAGCTAACTTGCCAGAGACAGTGGAGCACACATGTAATCCCAGGGACTCAGGAGGCTGAAACTGGAGAATCAAAAGTTTAAGAAGCAGGGCACAGTGGCACATATCTGTAATCCCAGCTGCTTGGGAGGCTGAGGCAGGAGGATCATGAGTTCAAAGTCAGCCTCAGCAAAAGGGAGGTGCTAAGTAACTGTTAGACCCTGTCTCTAAATAAAATACAAAATAGGCTGGGGATGTGGCTCTGTGGTCAGGTGCCTCTGAATTCAATCCCCAGTACCCTTCCCCCTAACAAAAAAAAGTATCAATTCCTAGTACCAAAAAAAACAAAAGCTATTTTGGGGGCTTGGTAGAGTGCTTGCTTAGCATGTGCAAGGCCCTGGGTTTGATCCCCAGCACCATGAAATGAAACAAAGACAAAAGTAGGTAATGTTTTTGTGGATCTCTTTCTAAAGATACCACTACCAGGTATTGGCATGCTCACAAACTGCTGTTGAGAGCAAAAACTCTGACAAGCTTATAGGACAAAATATTAATAAAATATTAATCATGTTTCTTATTTTCAATATAACTCTGACATCGTGGAATTACTGAACAGGGAGACTTCCCCTCTAAGAATCAGCTAATATTCACAACAAACAATTTTCCCCACTCCACCAGAGTAAACCTTTCATTTGCAAACCAACCAATCCAAAACCCATAGGCCCAACCAACTCTTATCTAACTTACAGTCAAGCCACTATTTTTCATGCCCCCATCACCTCAAGGTAACAACAAGAGACCCCTACAGTTAAGAGTCCATCAGCATTATTCAAACTATCCAATCCTAAACTGGCTCAAACTTGTGTACTCTACCCGGCCCTGTCCATTCCTTCCCATGGAAACCACAATAAAGGTTCTGGCCCATGCAGTCCTGTGGTCTTTCTGCTTCTCGCTTATTTGTGTAGCCCTATGTGGCAAGGCATGCCCTTTCTCCTGAGAACTGTTAAGTAATAAACTCTTCTTTTAAAAATCTGGGGTACACTTCAAGATAGATGGCTATGTGATGATCAATAGCAAAACCCTTAACATTTTGTTTATTCTTTAAGCAATTTCATTGCCAGGAACTTAACATAAGGAAGTAATCACAGATAATGCGTAAAGATTTAAATGTAAGAATACTGACTACAGTACCAGTTAAATTTCTAAAACATTAGGAAAAAGTCAATACAATAGGCCTCCCTTACCTATGGTTTCACTTTCCTTGGTTTCAATGACCAGGAGTCAGCAGTCAGAAAACATTATTTCTAGAATTCTTCCATTTAGTAAGTACTAAATTGTGCACTGTTCTGAATAGCATGATGAAATCTCATGTCATTCACTCCCATCTGCCCAGGATACAAGTCAATTTTGTCCAATGTATCTATGGTGTATACACCAGCCACCTGTTAGTTACTCAGTAGCCATCTAGGCTATCAGATCCACTGCCACAGTATCACAGTGTTTGTGTTTAAGTAACCCTTATTTTACTTAAGAAAGGTTTCAAAACATTAGTGATGCTGGCAATTTGTATATGCCAAAGTGAAGCCATTAAGTGCTTCCTTTAGGCAAAAAGATGAAAGTATAGTAAGACATTGAGAGAAAGAGAACACATTCATGTAACTTTAATTTAAAATTATACTGTTAACAATAATTCTATTTTATAATTACTGTTAATTTCATACTGTCTATAAATTACATTTTATCATAGGTATGTACATAGAGAAAAAAAACATAGTATAATAATATAGGGTTTGGTTCTACCCAGAATTTCAAGCAACCACTGGTGTCTTAGAACATATCCCCCATGGATAAGGGGGGGACTATAGTGTTTCTAACAATAAAAAATACACAAATTATGAAATCTGTGTGTCCACAAATTTCAAGTTGAAACTTGAAAGAGAACACAAATTCTACCAAATCTACAGGAAACATGATTAATATTTTATTAATATTTTGTCCTATAAGGTTGTCAGAGTTTTTGCTCTCATTAGCAGGATGTGAATATGCCAATACCTGGTAGTGGTATCTTTAGAAAGAGATCCACAAAAACATTAACAAGAAAGTAGAGAATTAAAAACTTGGATCTCTGACATCTTTGAATAGTTGAACCAGTCTTAAAATGTTTTATTTATGAATGTGTTACACTTAAATAACTGAACTTTTTACTTTTTAAGCCACTGGGGGTGGACATTCCTTTTACTTTTAGATAAAGGTATTCCTAACTCATACAAAGGAATACATCAGTTGGGCACTGTGGTGCAGGCCTGTAATCCCAGCATCTCAGGAGATTGAGGCAGGAGGATCACAAATTCCAAGTCAGCCTCAGCAATTTAGCAAGGCCCTAAGCAATTTAGCAAGATTCTGTCTCAAATGAAAAAATAAAAAGGGCTAGAGTTGTGAGTTCTGGGTCAGTAATTAAGGACCCCTGGGTTCCATGCCTGGTACCAAAAGTCAAAATTTAAATATATCAAAAGTACAAATTTTAAACATATATAACATTTGAAACAACAAATTAGATGGAAGTATTTGGACAAATAATGAGAAAGACACGGCTGGTCGGCGCATGCCTATAATCCCAATGGTTTAGGAAGCTGAGGCAGGAGGATCTTGAGTTCAAAGTCAGCCTCAGCAACAGCAAGGTGCTAAGCAACTTAGTGAGACCCCGTCTCTAAATAAAAAAAAATTAAAGAAAAAAAAAAAAGACTGGGGATGTGGCTCAATGGCCTAGTGCCCCTGGGTTCAATCCCCAGTACCAAAAAAGAAGAAAAAAAAAAATAGATAATTATCTAGATGTTTATGGTAGCATCGTTTGAATTCAGAAATAAATAAAAAGCCTTTTTAATTAATTTGTAAATATTCACCAGAAGGTTAAACATATTATGGGTTCTATTCATTATAATATCATTAGTTGTTCAATACTATTTAAAAAAAACAGTATTTAATAATATGTCACAGTCATCACTTCATTTAAGTGAACAACAGGCTGTAAAAGTGTTATAAAGGCTGGGCTCCATGGCACATAACTGAAATCCCAGTGACTCAGGAGGCTAAGGTAGGAGAATGACAAAGCTAGCTTCAGCGACTTAGTGAGACCATGTCTCAAAGTAAAAATAAAAAGAACTGGAGATGTAGCTCAGTGGTAAACTTCTCCTGAGTTCAATACCTAGTACCAAAAAAAAAAAAAGTTATAAAGCTTTTGTTTCCTGAGTTGTTTGAATGACAATAAATTTCATCTAAAATTATAACTGTTAGAAAAGAAAAATAAGCTAACATAAAATGCAGAAGACCCAACTTGAAAAACAGCTCACAAAGAAATAACTTTTTTTGGTACTGGGGATTGAAGCCAAAGGCACTTTACCACTGAGCCACATCCCCAGTCCTTTTAGATTATTTATTTTGAGATAAGAGTCTAAATTGCTTAGGGCCTCAATAAATTGTTGAGGCTAGCCTGGAACCTTCAATCCTCCGGCCTCAGTCTCCAAGTTACTGGGATTACAGGCATGCATCAATACACCTGACAAAAATAAGTAACAATTAAAAATGATATTGAGCCAGGTGCAGTGGCACACACCTGTAATCCCAGTGGCTCAGGAACTTGCAATACTCCTGCATCACTGGAATTAGAGGTGTGAGTCTCCACACCCAGCCAAGACAGAATAGGTTTTTGAAATGGTCAATATATTACCCATAAAGTTGTTCAAATGAATCATAGATTTCCCTATACAAAAATTACTCCAAAAGATAAATTAAGACAAAGGACAGGACAGTCACAGTGGTGCATGCTTAAAAATCCCAGTGGCTTGGGAAGCCGAGGCAGGAGAATCATAAACCAGCCTGGCTTAGTGAGATCCTGTCTCAAAATAAAAAATAAAAAGGGCTGGGAATATAGCTCAGTGGTAGAGTACCCCTAGGTTTAATCCCCAGAACCAAAATAAATAAAGTTTATTAGCTTTCATGTGGACTTTCCTTTCATATTATACATTTAACAAATTGGTTCCCTAAAAATACTACTTTTGATGCAAAAATTGATTTCATTAAAAAATGTATCTGGGTGTGATGGTGGATGTCTATAATCCTAGCAACTCAGGAGGCTGAGGCAGGAGGATCACAAGTTCTAGGTCAGTCTCAACAACTTATACTGTAAGCAACTTAGTGAGACCTTATCTCAAAATAAAAAATAAAAAGGATTGGGGCTGTGTCTCAGTGATTAAGCACCCCTGGGTTCAATCCCTGCTACCAAAATAAAAATTAAAAAACTAAAACCATAGCATGAAAGAATAAACAGATACATCAGTGGAACAGAACAGAGAGCCCAGAAATAAATTCACACAAACACAGTCAACTGGTCTTTGGCAAAGGAACAAATGATTGACTTTTCAACAAATGGTGCTAGGAAAAAAAAAACAACCTAGACACAGACCTTACATTCTTCACAAAAAATAAACTCAAATGAGATCACAGACCTAACTGCAAAATACAAAACTATAAACTCCTTAAAATACAACATGGGAGAAAATCTGGATGACCATGGCTTTGGAGATCACTTTTCAGATATAATACCAAAAGTATAAGCCCTGAAAGAAATAACTGATAAATTGGATTTCATTAAAATTAAAACCTTCTGCTACACCAAACACGGTCAAAAGAATGAAAAGACAAGCCATAACTGGGAAAAACTACTTGCAAATGACATATCTGATAAAGAACGGTTATCCAAAATATAAAAAGAACTCTTAAAATGCAACAAGAAAATGAACAACCTGATGAAAAAACAGATAAGATCTAAATGGACACCTCACCGAAGAAAATATACAGATGGCAAGTAGACATATAAAAAGATGTTCAGCATCATATGTCACTAGGGAACTGCTATTTTTATTATGAATATGATACAGTGGGGTTGAAACAAATTGAGGGCCAGGAACGGTGGCACAAGCCTGTAATTTCAGCTACTCCTGTAGCTGAGGCAGAGTATTAAAAGTTCAAGGACCCCCTGGGCAACTGAGACCCTGTCTCAAAAATAAAATTAAAAACACTGGGGATGTAGCTCAGAGGTACAGTTCCCCTGAATTCAATCCCCAATACTTCCCAAACAAAACTAAGGCAAAGTTGGCCTGTACCAAAGATAATTAAGGGTACTTTCAAGAGAGAAATGCTCTTACTATTCTTTGCACAAGTCACATAGGTTCTATGTCTGGAGTGTTTTTGTCAATTTTTGGTACACCGCTTTAAGAACACTAGCAAACTACATGGTCTTAGAACACCTGGCTAGCCCAGCACAGGAGACCAGTACAAAGGCTGCAGATATTGTACCCTCATATGAGGAAATGCCAACATGGAAAGAAAGCTCCTTAGTATTTGAAGACCTTTTGTGCACAAGATAAATAGCCACATTATGATTTTTTCAAGAGCCTAGGTCAAGAAGGGGAAGTAATCTGGGTCCAATAAAATTAAAAATACTCATCAATATCACAAAAAGTGGAAATTTTCTAAAGAAACTAGATTTCCATCTGTTTGCAGAACTTTTTTTTTTTTTTTTTTTTTTTGCAATAGAGACAGACCTTAACTGTTAATGTCCTTTCTTTACACTCTACAGAGCCCTAATAGGTTCACAGTGAATTGAAAGAAAGTAGCAGTTTCATAAAGATTCTGAAACTTCAGCAACTAAAAAAGCTGGGGAAATGAGATTGAGATGGAGAGGGACAGCAGTTTATTACAGACAATAAATGTAGCAGGAGGTAACAGAAAGTAGACATCAACAGAGAGTAAAAAGGAAAAAAATGTTTATCTTGATCTTTGATTGCCTTAACCAAAGGAATAGCAACTAACATCATGGTTTGCTCCCCACAATTCATCAAATTTATAATACAAACCCAATCATATCCTGTACTTACTATTACTCTACCAGCATTTTCCACCCCACTTTCCCTGAAAGAATTAAGCTCTAATGCCTAGGGCACTCTATGTAAATAATTAACTTCTTCCCTACATATCTAGAATGGTACTGGTTATATCATCTTTAGGACAACTGGGAAAATGGCCAAATTATTTTGGGTTCTTTGATTAAGATAACCCAAGAACGGAGCTTAGGTTGTGACTCAGAGGTAGAGAGCTTGCTTAGTACATTTGAGATACTGGGTTCAATCCTCAACACCACATAAAAATAAAGTTATTATGTCCATCTACAACTTAAAAAAATAACAACCCAGGAGTGACCCAGAAGAAAATAAACAACCTACTCTGACTTAAAAGTTCTCAAAAGTATGACCTCCATGAATACAGGCATTTGATCTATCTTGTTCAGAGTAGTTACTCAAATCGTACATCTGAATAAATGAACAAAAGAAATGGAGTTCCAGAGGCTGAGGCAGAAGGATCGCAAGTTCAAAGCCAGCGTCACAATTTAGTAAGGTCCTAAGCAACCTAGTGAGACCCCACCTTAATAGTAACAATAAAAAGGGCTGGAGATGTGGCTCCAGTGGTTAAGCACCCTTCAGTTCAATGCCAGTATAAGAAAAAAAAAAAAAAAAAAAAAAAAAGGAGGGTAATCTAGTTAGTTTCTTCTGTTTTCTCCTTTCCTTTCTCTCTTCTGTTGTGGAGGGTAAGATCCCTGTCTCTCCTACCAACACCCATCCTCTTGATCTACCTCATCTGCTCTCCATATTCCTAAGGCCTAGCCCCACCTATCATCTTGTTTTTATTTTTAGGCTCTCCCTTTCCACTGGAAGTTTCTCCAGCATCCAATTATTTAAATCTCTTCTTACACACACATACACAACCTTTCCACAACCTTTCCACTCCCTCAAGTGACTGTCCTAATTAATCTCCATAACTTAAAAAGTTTAGTCTACACATGCTGCCTACTTATTCCTTCTTTATTGAAATTCTTCTTAAAGGTCTTGATAATTGCTTACTTGCTAATTTCAGTGATAATGTCTAAATTCTCTGCAACATTATTGGTCATCATTCCTCACCTTCCTTCAGACTTTCTCTAGTGCTGATTCCTCCTACTAATCTTTCTAACCAGGTTCACTGGTTTCCCTTTCTTCATCCAACCTGTTGGTTTATCTGTGGCCTTCCTTATCATCTATACTCTTCTCCATGAGCAGTGTTCATCTTTGGTGATTTCTAAGCCATTTCACTCCCAAAAATACATCTACATCACTGACTTCTTCCCTGAACTCTAGGCCTGTATTTCCAACTATCTACTATATATTTCTACATGTCTGTCCTACTAGTACTCCAGAGTAACCTATCTAAAACTAAATATGCCACTTCCTACTACAAAACTTGCCCTTGCTCCCTAGATTAAACTGTATCTACTGTCTCAGAATCCTCTTCAATTTCTCTCCTGTTCATTTGCCAAACCAAAATTTCAGCAAGTTACTATTTCACCAGTACAGTATTTCTCTATTATTTTCTTCTCTCCATTTCCATTGACTTAAGTTGGTAAACAGTATCTACATTCTCAGGATCTGAGTTCAATCTCCAGTACTGCCAAAAATAAATATATGAATTTTGAGGAATGCTTAGACATAAACATATCTCACCACTGGATACATATGTACACATACAGATCATATGGTACTTAATTTTTTATGGAACATCTATACTATTTTCCATTATGACTATACCAATTTATATTTTCTCAATAGTGTGTAAGGGATTTTCTCCAGTCACAATGACAACAAATTTTCAGGAGCCCTGGTAACTGAAGGGCACTTTACCACTGAACTATATCCCCAGCACCTTTTTTTTTTGAGGCAGGGCGTAAATTGCTGAGGTTGACCATAAACTTATAATCCTCAGGCATGCACCAATGCACCCAATCCCTGATCTTCTTGACAACTATCATTCTAACTGCAGTGAGGTGTTATTTCACTGTGGTTTTGATTTTTATCTCCCTAATTAGCAATAGTGCACATTTTTTCATATACCAGTTGGCCATTTGTATATCTTCTTTTGAGGAATGTCAAGTCAGGTGTCTTGCTCATTTTTCAACTGGTTTGTTTTCTTGCTATTGAGTTCCTTATATATTGTGGATATTAACCCTTTATCAAATGTCTGGTTTCAGATCTTTTCTCCCACTCTGTAGGTATCTCTTTACTGTTGTTTCCTTCCCTGTACATTAACCTTTTAGTTTTACATTATCTCATTGGTCTACTTTTTTTTTTTTGCTGGTTTCCTATGCTAGGTATTTGAGGTCATAATTAAAAAAAAAAAAAATTCACTGACCAAAACAATGTGGACATTTCCCCATTTTCCTTCTAGTAGTTTCACAGTTTGGGGCTTTACATTTAGGCCTCTGTTTTTTGTTTTTGTTGGGTTTTGTTTTTATTTATTTCTTTTGGCACACTGGAGATTGAACTTAGGGCCTAGGGCACATGCTAGGCAAGTGGTCCATTACTGAGCTCCATCCCCATTCCTTTTGTTTGGAGGCAGGGTCTTGCTAAGTTGCCCAGGTTGGCTTCAAACTTGGGATCTTGCATCAGCCTCCCAAGTAGCTTAAATTATAGGCCTATGCCACCATAACCAGCCTTCACCAACTTCGAGCTGATTTTTGTACATGGTAAAAGGGTCTAATTTCATTGTCTGCTTATGGATATTTAGTTTTCCAACATCATTTTCCTATGTATTCTTGGCACCTTTGTTGAAAATCATTCATATTGTACATATGTAGACTTATTTCCAGATGCTCTATTCTGCTCCACTGGTCTGTCAATTTTTAAGCTAATATCACACTGTTTTGATTACTATAGGTTCATGGCATATTTTGATATCAAATAGCATACTTCCAGCTTTATTCTTTTTACTCAGGGTTGCTTTGGCTCTGCAGGATTTTTTCTGATTCTATACAAATCTTAATAGTGTTTTGTAATTCTCTAATGAATGTGACAGTTATTTTGATAAGAATTTCAATTAATCCACAGATTCATTTTGGTATGGACATTCCAACAATATTAAATCTTCCAATCCATGAATATGGGATATACTTCCATTTGATATCTTTCATCAATGTTTCATAATTTTTAGTGCTAAGATCTTTTACGTCCTTGGCTAAATTTATTCCTAAATTGATGTTTTCTGTAGATACTGTAAATGAAATTGTTTTCTTCACACCCTTTTCAGATAATCAGTTGTTTAGTACACAGAAACACTTCTGATTTTTGTATGTTTTTTTGTGCCTGCAACTTTACTGAATTCTTTTATATATTCTAAGAGTTTGGTAGAGTTTTAGGGTTTTTTAATATGATAATATTATTAGCAAACTAGGACAGTTTAACTTTCTTTCAAATTGGATTCCTTTTCTTTCACTAGCCTAATGTTCTGGGTAGGGACTTCAGTAACTCCAGTACTATGTCAAAGAGAAATGATAAACATGACAACCACAAGAATGGGTAGTTATATTCCATGTATATATTACATGTCAAAATACACTCTACTGTCATGTATATCTAAAAAGAATTTTAAAAATTCGTGGAATTTAGATTTAAAAATTTAAATTTTCCTATTATCTAATGAATATGAAGAGATACAAAGTGTGGGCACAATAATGGTACCCAAAGATGCCTATATTTTGCTACCTGTAACCTGTGAATGTTAGGATACATGGCAAAGAATTAAGACTACAATTAGAATCAAGGTTAATAATCTCACTGTAAATGTGTGGGATTATCTTGGATAATCTGAATGTACTCAATGTAATTCAAATTTCCTTAAATGAAGAAAAGGGAAGCAGAAGAGGCAGTCAGAGATATTTGAAGATGCTAGCCTTCTGGTTTAAAAATGGAAGGAGGAGCCATGAGTTCAGAAATGCAGCAGACTCTAGAAGTCAGAAAAGGTGAGGAAATGGATTCTCTCCTACAGCCTCCAGTAGAAGCCTCCCAACACCTTGATTTTAGCTCAGTGAAGCCAACTTCAAACTTCTGGCTTCCAGAAGTAAAGGTTAATAAAAGCCATGAAGTTTGTAGTAGCGTGTTTGTAACATAAATAGAAAAATGTTGTTAATACATTATGCTGCTACATAAGAGTATATCTGAGACTGAGTAATTTATAAAGAAATTTATTTCTTAAAAAAAAAAAAAAAAAAAAAACAGGCACAGTGGTGCACGGCTGTAATCCCAGCAGTTTGGGAGGCTGAGGCTGAGACAGGATGATTGAGAGTTCTAAGCCAGTCTCAGCAACTCAGTGAGACCTGTCTCTAATAGAATATTTTTAAAAGGGCTGGGGATGTGGCTCAGTGGTTGAGCACCCAGTACCAAAAAAAAAAAAAAAAAAAAAATGTGGTAAACATGGGCATCCTTGTCTTGTTCCCTATGTTAGAGGAAAAGTTTTCAACTTTTCCCCATTCAACATATTTGCTGTGGTTTTGTCATCCAACACCTTTATCGTGCTGAGGTTTTATTCCTTTTATACCTCATTTCTTGACTTTTGGACATGAAGGGATATTGAATTTTGTCAGATCTACTTTCTTTATCTGCATCTATTGAAATGAGTATATGTTGGTGTGATCATTTCTATGGATTTTCCTACGTTGAAACATTATTCAATCCTAGGATGACTCTCACTTTGTCATGGCGAATAATCTTTTTAATTTATTGAATTTGGTTTGCTAATATTCTGTTGAAGATTTTTGCCTCTATGTTCATCAGGGGTATTGGCCTGTGTTTTTCTTTCTTGTATTCTTGCCTGATTCAGGTAACAGGGTAATGTTGGCATTCCTTTTTTCATAATGTTTGAGAAGAACTGGAATCAATTCTTCTTTATATTTGATAAAATTCAGCAATGAAGCCATCAGGTCCTGGGCTTTTTCTTTGGAAAACTTTCTATTACAATTTAATCTTCTTCCTCATTATTGGACTGCTTAGATTTCTTTTCTTTGGCGGGGGGGGGGGGCAGAGAGCACCAGGGATTGAACTCACGGGTACTCAACCACTCAGTCACATCCCTAGCCCTTTATTTTATTTAGAGAGAGAGTCTCACTGAGTTGATTAGCATCTCACTTTTGCTGAAGCTGGCTCTGAACAAGGTCCTCCTGCTTCAGCCTCCTGAGCCACTGGGATTACAGGCATGTGCCACCATGCCCAGCTAGATGTCTTTTCATCATAATTCAGTCTTGGTAGGTTTTGCATGTGTCCAGGAAATTATCCATTTCCTCTTTCAAAAATTCTACACAAGCTGGGCACAGTGGTACACACCTATAATCCCAGCAAAGTGGGGGCCTGAAGCAGGAGGATGACAAGTTTGAGGTCTGCCTAGGAAACAGCCAGAACCTGCCTCAAAATTTAAAAAAAAAATTAAAAAAGGTTAAATATGTAGTTCAGTGCTAAGCACCCCTGGGTGCAATCCCAAACGGAGAAAAAAAAAATTCAGCACAACGCTCAAGACTATCCATATGATGTCTCTGTTGTTACCAAAATACTGCAGCTGGAGCCAGGACAGTGATGCACACCTGAGATCCCAGCTACTCAGTAGGCTGAGACAGGTTTTCAGGTTCACGACCAGCTCAAGCAACTTAGCAAGACTCTTATCTCAAAGGGGTATGTGGGGCATTAGGGGTGTAGTTCATTGGTACAGCACCCCTGGATTCAAGTACAAAGTACTGCAAAGAAACACTAAGTATATTTATATTTACATATACAGAAAGAAAGAAGTGAATGGGAAAGAACTACCACATAATTGTAACTGCATGCTTTTGTTTGACTTTCCTTCAAAAAGCATTTACTGTTCATATTTATTCTATGACAAGCATTATGCTGGAAGTACCACTAGCAGGCTGTCTCTCCCTCTGGATATAGCACACATTCTCCCTTAAATGTATATTCCTCCTTACTTTACCCCAAAGGTGTCTCTTTTGAGATTGCCTCATTCTCCTTGACTAGGTTATCCACTTTCCTAAATAAACCTCTGTCTATGCTTTTGGAAGAGAGAGAGAGAGAGAGAGAGAGACAGAGAGAGAGACACACACACACAACACCATCAATCAAACTGCTCTCTCCTTGTGGTATCTGTACTCAGTACTATATTTTTAAGCCTCATAAGTAAAGGACCATTTCATTTTGCTAGAATATCCCCAATGCAATACCCATTATTAATAAGTACACACAATAAATTATCTTTTAAAAATGAAAGTACTGGGGCTACAGGTATTGCTCAGTGATAGAATGCATGCTTTGCATGTACAAGGCCTGGGATGTGATCTCCAACACCAAAATAAAAAATAAATGTATTAAAGAAAAAGTGCCGGGCACAGTGGCGCACGCCTGTAATCCCAGCACTTGGGAGGCTAAGGCAGGAGGATCGTGAGTTCAAAGCCAGCCTCAGCAATTTAGCGAGGCCCTAAGCAACTCAGTAAGACCCTGTCTCTAAATAAAATACAAAATAGGGCTGGGGATGTGGCTCAGTGGTGGAGTGCCCCTGGGTTCAATCCCCAGTACCAAAAAAAAAGAAAAAGAAAAAGAAAAAGCAATGATTATCAAACAGTCTTAAGTGTTCTGACTGTAATCAGTCTCTAGCAATTCATGATTCTTTCCATGCAATATCATAATGAGGGTTCTAAAGAAAGCTTATTCTACATAAAAAGCAGAGAGGTGACAGCTTCTTGCTACTCCTAAATTCCAGTATTGGCTCTGCTACAATGCAAATCACTTCCATTTAGTCCTTAGATTCCTAATCTGTAAAATGAGAAAGAGAGCAAGTGTCTAGGATTCCTTTCAATTTAATGACTCAACTACTTTCTGTAAAAATATCTAGAGCATCAGTACCACCAAAAGTCATTAACAACTGGAATGTGTCTGAAAGAGAACCAAAAGAACATTAAGTAGATTCAAACCATACAATAGGAGAAATAAACAAAATATTTAATTACAAAAAAAGCATTATCATCAAATTTATTCAGGACTAGGGGCTGGATTGTAGCTCAGTGGTAGAGCACTTGTCTAGCACATGTGAGGCACTGGTTAGATTCTCAGCACCACACAAAAATAAGTAAAATAAAGGTATTGTGTCATCTACAATTAAAAAAAAATATTCTTCAGGACTAATATGTAGAAAAAACTTTAAATTTCGTCCAGGTGGTCCTAGGGAAGAGAATGTAAAACAATAGGTAGAAGTATAGTGGGACAAGTTTCAATTTAATTAAAGGTAAAATAAAACATCAGACCCAGTTAAATTAGGAAGTAGTAAGCTCCTCTCCAGAAGGAACAGAACTCAGGCTACCACTTGGTAGAGATTCATGTGTCTAATGAGAAAACTAACTGAAGAGATCTTCCCTTCACAGGGCAAGAGAGAAGAGGAGGTTAAAAGGAAGTACTGGGGACTGAAATGGAGCAAATTATCTTCCATGTGTGTATGATTACACCAAAATGAACTCCACTTACATAACAATGCACTAATAAAATCATTTTTTAAAAAAGATACCTTTCTACATAGCTCTCCCTTTTCTTCCTCAAATCCAACAGCACTGACAATTTCTGTTTTCTCACTAATAAGTGCCTTCTCAGCTTATAATAGTGTTCCTAAGGCCTATTTCTTCACTAGAGCACATAAAACTCTTAAAAACAAAACTACATAGCTTTTTCCCCCACCAGTACTGGGACCAGGGACATTACCCATTGCCACCACTGAGTTACAATGTCAACCTCCTTTTTTTTTTTTTTTTTGCCGAAGAGTCTTGCTAAGTTGCCAAGGCTGGCCTGGAACTTGGGATCCTCATGCCTCAGCATCCAGAGTCACTGGAATTACAGGTACATACCACACTGGGTTTATATATCATTAATTTCTATTCCCCAAACACACATTACCTAGCACAATTGTACCACACAAAAATAAACAATAAATGTCTAGTAGATACTGTTATAAAGACTAAACAAAAAAGACTAAACTCACTCTTGTTATAATGACTATACAAGAAGAGTATATCAAACTTCACTCAATAAACCAGGCACAGGGCTGGGGTTGTAGCTCAGTGGTAGAGAACTTGCCTAGCATGTGTGAGGCACTGGGTTCAATCCTCAGCACCACATAAAAATAAAGTTATTGTGTCCATCTACAACTAAAAAAAATTTTAAAAAAATAAATAAATAAACCAGGCACAGCCAGCATGGTAACACATGTCTGTAATCCCTGCAACTTGGGAAGCTGAGGTTGAAGGCCAGCCTTAGCAACTTAGTGAAATGCTGTCTTAAAACAACAGAAAGAACTGGAGATGTAGCTCAGTGGTAAAGCATCCCTGGTTCAATCTGCAGTACCACAAAAAATAAAAATAAAAATAAAAATCACTGGGGAATGATATTAGGCCAATTATATTGTTACATTGTGTGCATGTGCAAATATATAACAACAAAATTCATCATCATGTACAACTATAAAGCATCAACGAAATATGTGGAGAAAAAAATAAGTACACATGTGTATGTGCAGTCTTCTTACAAAAGTAATGCATATGTTTACATAAATTTTAATATATTATCATTCCCTAGAATCCCACTCCCAAAGGCACACATCCTTTATAAAGTTTATTTCTATTCTTTCATTATTCTCTTTTATATTCTTTTAATAATCATTCATTCCATTGAGTGATACCATGCATCAGGCACCATTCTAGATACAATAAAAAAAAAATACAGGGCAGGGCATGGTGGCACACACCTGTAATCCCAACAGGTCGGGAGGCTGAGGCAGGAGGATCATGGGTTCAAAGCCAGCCTCAGCATGGGCAAGGCACTAAACAAACTCAATGAGACCGTGTCTCTAAATAAAATACAAAATAGGGCTGGGGATGTAGCTCAGTGGCCAAGTGCCCCTGAGTTCAATCCGCGGTTCAGAAAAAAAATACAGAAAACGGATTTAAAAAATAGGTAAACCACACTCAATAGCACATGCCTGTAATTTCAGCTACACAGAAAGGTAT
>JAJEJO010000318.1:303414-406929 GCA_020662805.1 Glaucomys volans
TGGTAGAGCACACATGGGTTCACACATCCTCAGGGACCAAATACAAGGACTATTTGCACAAATAGTGTTAAAACAATTGGCTGTCTCTTCCAAACACACTCCTTCCTTGCTCTTTCTCAGCCCTGGGAGCAGTGGCTACTCCTCTCTATTATTAATGCATTCTTTAAGATTTTCACTCTTATTAGGAAATGTGTTAATGATCCTTTATATTAAACTTCCACTGTTTAAATTTAAAAATAAATAAATTCCAGATGAATTAAAACACTAAACAAAAGACAACTATAAAGGTGTTGAAAAAGAGTTAGGGGATGGGGAGCAAGAGAGCTGGGGAGGTCTTCCTCACAAAACAAGAAAACTCAGACACCACAAATAAAAACAAAGATGAGATCTACATAAAAACTGTTTTCCACAGAATAAAAAAAAATAGAAATAACTGACAAACTGGGAGGCCAAAATTTCTAAAACATACAGAAACGCTAATATAATTTACAAAGACCTCCTCAAATTAATGTGAAAAGAACCTAATGGGCAGGGGAAGGGCTAGGCATAGTGGTGCACACCTGTAATCCCAGTGGCTCAGTAAACTGAGGCTATAGTATGGTGAGTTCAAAGTCAGCCTCAGCAATTAAGCCAGGCGCTAAGCAACTAATTTTGACTGTCTCAAAATAAAATATAAAATGTGTTGGGGATGTGGCTCAGAGGTTAAGCATCCCTGGGTTCAATCCCTGGTACCAAAAAAAAAGAAAAGAAAAAAAACAATAGGCAATACAAATAAATTGCCAATTCATAAAAGAAATAAAGGTGGCTAAAAAGCCAAAATATGCTATAATTGACAATATAATCAGCCAAGCCAGGTGGCACACTCCTATAATTCCAGGTACTTGGGAGGCTGAGACAGGGGAATCCCAGATTCCAGGTCAGCCTCCACAACTTAGTGAGACCCTGTCTCAAATTAAAAAATTTTTAAGCGGGGTTGGGGGAGAACCATATACCAATATAATTACTAATGATCAGCAAAGTGCAAAATAAAATGTTAATGTCATTTACCTGCTTAAAACCTACTTAGGGAATGGCTTCCTCTACAGCTCTAAGGATAAAAGGCCACATAGGCTAGCCCATGCCCATTTCTTTGTCTCTCTCTCTCTCTCTCTCTCCCCCCCCCCCTTCCCCCCCTCCCCTCCCTCCCTCTCTCCCCCTCGTCCAGGCACACAGACCTTTCTTCAGTTCTATTACTCGTCCTGCTTCCTCCAAGAAAGGAACTCCTGTTCATCCATTAGATCTCAGATCCAGGACCACTTCCTCAGAAACCCTTCCCAACCTCCCCTAAATGAGTCAAATACCTCAATTACAGGCATCATAGCACTATGTATAATTCACAGTTGTTCAGACTGAAAACCTTTAGAATTCTTTGACTCCTCTCTTTCTCTTCTACTCCATACTTTCAAAATGTAACTTCCATCGATACCTCCTTAACCAGGGTCTATCACCTTTTTCCTGGATTCATGCCTCCCTTGCCTCCCTATTACCTTACTGCCAATCCAGCAACCATAATTTTTTCAAAATTTAAGTCAGATCACATCACTCCTCCGTTCAAAACATTTTCAATGGTTCCCCATAGTGAAAAGTCAATACTTAATATTGCTTCTAGGGCACTACAAAAAATGCACCCATCTCATTGCCTCTCTTATCTCATATCCTATTCTCCCCCTCCTTATCATTTTGGTCCCAATGACTTCCAACATGGCAGACAGGCTCCTTCAAGGTATTTGCAAAAAAAAAAAAAAAAAAAAAAATGTAATAGAACTCTTCTGGGTCTATCTCCTTCAAGCGTTTGCACAAATATCTTCTCAATAAGGTTGCCATTATCACTCTATTTAAAGGCAGCTCCACCCCTTCCCTTTACTCTGCTCTTTGTTTCCATGCACTTTTCACCTAACAGACTATACCTTTCATGTTAGTTGTTCAGTATCTTTTTGTTCCACACTAGGGCAGTGTTATTATCTGTGCTGCTCACCAAAGTATTCCAATACCTAGAATTGTGCCTGGAAAGTAGTACACATTCGTATTAATTGAATAAATAAATGATTTTATGCCTGTTTATGCGATTCATCTGATTAATGACTAAATGATTCACTACCTAGGAACAGGGACTAGGTCTGTTTTTGTTCATCCCTGTATTTTCTAGAGACAAGCAGATCTCTAGATGTGATCTGGTACCCAACTATTTGTTAAATGAAGACTACTACTTTTTTTTAGCTGGGTGTGATGACACACACCTGTAATTCCAGTAACTGAGACTGTGGCAGGAGGATTACAAGTTCAAAGACAGCCTCAGCAACTTAGCAAGACCCTGTCTCTATAAAAAAAGGATTGGGGATATGGCTCAGTAGCTAAATGCCCCTGGGTTCAATCTTTGGTACCACCCCCACCAAAAAAAAAAAAAAAATTAAAAGGCTGGTAGAAGACTCAAATTTAAAACAACTGAGCCGGGCGTGGTGGCGCACGCCTGTAATCCAAGCAACTTGGGAGGCTGAGGCAGGAGGATCTTGAGTTCAAAGCCAGCCTCAGCAACTTAGTGAGGCCCGAAGCAACTCAGTGAGACCCTGTCTCTAAATAAAATATAAAATAGGGCTGGGGATGTGGCTCAGTGGCCGAGTGTCCCTGAGTTCAATCCCTGGTTCCAAAAAAAATAAAATAAAATAAAACAACTGGGCTGGGGATATAGCTCAGTTGGTAGAGTGCCTGCCTTGCAAGCACAAGACCCTGGGATCGATCCTCAGCACTGAAAAAAAAAAAAAAAAAAAAAAAAAATTTAAAACAACTGACATCATCCATAGTTTGTAAGACTATAGGGAAAATGCATCTTCTCATACACTGTTGGAAGGTATGTAAATTAATACCTTTTTTGAAAGTAAGAAATAGCTATTAAAATTTAAATTACCCAGAACTCATCCTCTTTATTTTATTTATTTATTTTTTTGGTACTGGGGATTGAACCCAGGGGCACTCCACCATCACTTGAGCCACATCCCAGCCCTATTTTGATTTTATTTAGAGACAGGGTCTCACTGAGTTGCTTAGGGCCTTGCTCAGTTGCTGAGGCTAGCTTTCAACTCTCGATCCTCCAGCCTCAGCCCCTCAAGAGGCTGGGATTACAGGAGTGCACCACCACGCCCAGCTAAACTCATCCTCTTTAATTCAACAGTCTTACAGGAGTAAAAGGAAGTATACTTGAAGAATATGCACCAGGTCCACTACAACACTGCTTATAAAATGAAATTTTTTTTTAAAATCTACTTGTCCATCAATAGTGGAACAGATAAATGCATCAAGCATGACACATATCTATAATCCCAGCTATTTGGGAGATACAGGAGGGGGATCACAAGATCAAGGGCTGCCTGAGCAAGTTAATGAGATACTGTTTCAAATTAGAAAATAAAGGGCTGGGTTTGGTATGGTGGCACACACCCGTAATCCCAGAAACTGGGAAGGCCGAGGCAAGAGGATCACAATGCCAGCATCTTAGTGAGGCTCTGTCTCAAAACAGAAAAATAAATAGGGCTTGGGAAGTGGTTCAGAGGTTAAGCACCCTTGGATTCAACCTCCAGTACCAAAAAATAATAAAGGCCTCGGGAGGTAGCTCAGTGGTAAAGTACCCCTGAGTTCTATCTCTCAAGGCGGGGGCAGGGAGAGCTGTTAACAAGGATTGAGGCAGACTTATAATACTGACATGAAAGTGGTCCATATGGTCTAGCAACTCAGTCAGAGGGTGCTGGCATCAAATAGCCTGTTTGAATTCTGAGTCCCCTATTTACTAGCTGTATAACATAAGGCATGTTTCTCTAACTTCTCTGTGCTTCAATTTCCTCATCACTAAAATAGGAGCAGTAATATTGTAATAGTATTCACTTCACTAATGTGAAGATCTCCTGAGATATTACCTACAATGCTTACATAACATTCCATGGTCATTACATGGTCCATGCACAGGTATGTAATAATGATAGCTAATATTTGCTAAGTGAAACAGGCAAATTGGAGAACTATGTATGCAAGGCATGTCTACAGTGGTTACCTCTGGGAAATGAAAGAATATTTCCTTTTAATATATACATTTTTTCTGATACATAAAAGCATAAAAGTTACACATATTAAAAGCATACCATGATACTTGTATATAATGTGAAATGTTTAAAACATTTTAAACATATCTTTCACTATTATTTATGGTGAAAACATTCAAAAATCCTTTCTACAAATACTTTTCTTTTTTTCAACATCCCAGTCCTTCCTTTTTTTGAACTGGGAAATAAACCCAGGGATGCTTTACCACTGAGCCACATTTCCAGCTTTATTATTTTGAGACAGGGTCTCATGAAGTTATCCAGTCTGGCCTTGAACTTGACACCCTCCTACCTCAGACTCTGGAATAGCTGGGTTACAGGCCTGTGCCACCACACCTGGGGGGTTTGCTCTCCCCAGGCCCCTTACTCTCCCCCCTTTGGATACATATATGCATTTTTTAATGGAGATTATAGAAAATAGTAAGCTTAAAAAAAAGTAATGAAGTAAAATCAGAATAAATGCTTCTAAAATATAGTTTGCTACATTAAATTAAACTATGAAGATTTCTACAATATCTTTGAATTCTCAAGGGAAAACAAATCAACTGAAATCTGGCTATTACAATTACCATTAATCTAAATGAGTAAACTAAGATACACCATCAAAAAAAGCAAAACTTTTTAAAAAATTTATAAAGGAATTAAAGAGAAATTTTAAATGACATTTCATCCTGTCAATTTACACACAAATCTACTCTTCTCTAAATCTTTAATATTTTTTAGTTGTTGATAGACCTTTATTTTATATATATGTAGTGCTGAGAATTGAACCCAGTGCCTTAGCACGTGCTAGGCAAGCACTTTACCACTGAGCTACAGCCCCAGCCCAAATCTACTCTTTTCTTAACCTACTATATCCCCATGAAAAGAAATTAAAGGTATGTCAAAAAGGAAAACACAATGTCATAAAAGACAATTGCTTCTGAAATGGGATAAAAGCAAGATAAAGTCAAAGACTAAGCAGTTTTACTGCCAATTTCATGCAAAAGAATTCTGCAATAGTTTTGTTTTTTAAATCAGCAGAGCTGGGAAATTCAAGTATGTTTAAAAATTAAAAGTGACCAATGAGTTCAACTGCAGAGAAAAATAAAACCCCAGGATGAACTGCTAAGCAATGACACAAAGCTCTCAAACACAGGAAATTCTCTCCTTTTGTGAACAGTAGTTGCAGCCACCCATTTACAACATTAATTTTAATAAAAACTGTAATCTATGCAAGCTAAATCTCATCCAATAGTCATAAGATCTGAAAAATAGGAAATAAACCTGCACTAAGAATAGCAAGAATACAAGATTTCCCAAAGCTAATGTTTTCCTAGCCTCTTTCAAGTGCTTAGTCACTTCTGCCTATTTACAAGGAAGACCATTTCACATCTTGAAAGAGGCAGGGAATTTAGATTGCAAACTGTCATGTCACCTGAGCTGCCCTAGTGGTTTGTTTCCACGCAACGCAAGAGAAGGCAGAAGCCAGTAAGGCATACCTACCACCCCAGATCAGAGACAGAAGCCACTGGGCTTTCTCTGTATTCTGCCTCTAATCTGCAGTATCAATGAGGGTTTGTGAAGTGCAAAGTTTTCTTCCCTGACATCAAATGCAAAAGGTGACGATCAAAATGTCACTTGAAAACATCCTAGTTTCCTGTTAGCCCACCAGAAGTGCCTCCCTTCTCTTCTACTGGAATAGAACCAGCAAGGTGATTCTTATGTCCACTTTGGGTGCTGGGTATCTTCCCTTAGGTGACTAACATAATCCATCATTTCAGGCTAACAGGCTTTGAAGTGCACTTCCCAAAGAGCAGAAGAAGCCTTAAAATCTGATAACATTGTTTCCAGTTCCCCAAAGGCAAGAACAAACAGTAAGGTTTTCATGAAAGGTTATTTCCAGAGACTACCCTGGGCAAAGCAAAATTTTTAGTAGCTTCTATGCCAAGTACCGTATCTCAACATTCTACTCACACTTAAAGATGCTAGGCACAAAGGTCAATTACAGATCAACCTAGATAAAGGATCTTTTTATTTTATAATTTTTTTTAGTTGTCAATGGACCTCTGTCATATTTATTTATTTATACGTGGTGCTGAAGATCAAACCCAGGGCCTCACACATGTCAGGCAAGTGCTCTACCACTGAGCCACAACTCCTAAAGGAGGATCTTGACAAAGACTAAGCACATTCTTCCCGAATATAACTCTGGAAGTAAATTCTGGAAAAATGTGGTCCATCTCTGAAGCAGAGCTTAGTCCAGACTCCCAGAGAGTCATGAAGGGCTCTGACAACCAACTTGGATTATTCAGGATGAGGCCTTATTTCCTCCCAAGAACATAGATTCTGTAAGAGAAACAGCTGGGCCAGGGTTGTGGCACAGTGGTAGAGCACTTGCCTGGCAGTTGTGAGGCACTGGGTTTGATCTTCAGCACCTCATAAAAATAAAATAAAGGTATTGTGTCCATCTATCTACAACTACCAAAAAAAAAAAAAAAAAAAAAAAAATTTAAAGAGACACAGCTGGGTGCGCACCTGTAATCCCTGCTACTCTAGGGGATCTCCTGAACCCAAGAGTTTGAGGTCAGCCTGAGTAACAGAGAACCCAATCTCTTTGAAAATAACAGGGCTGGGGGTGTGGTTCAATGGTAGAGCACATGCCTAGCAGGCATGAGGCCCTGGGTTCAATTCCCACCACCACAAAAATAATAAAAAACATTTTCTCGATTTCAGCAGTCTCATTATTCCTAATACTCTCAGAATCATACAAAGCTATTGCTTTACATAAATAATATTGCCTTCTTAATATATAAACAGGCAGGAATTAACCTCTTCTGAGAATACTGAGACTCTAAGAGGCTAATATGGTCAGTTTGTTAGTGAAGGATCCAGGCCCTAGCACTTAACCATTAAGAAACACTGCCACTGAAGGAATGCTACTAAATCCAGTTACTGATCCTAACTAGTTGTATGCTACAAAACTGGGTGCAAAGAGCACTAGAGCGTGGACTTAGGAGGCAGGGGCTGGGGTGAGAGGATACATCACCAATAACCAAGATTTTTTTTTTCTTTAACGAACACTGCACATGTTCCTGATCTCCATCCTCCCCACGGAATCCACGTGCCGGTCCCACGGCACCTTCCTCTCCACACTCCCATGCTTCTCCGAGATTCTGTAGCCTCCCCACACCCTTCCCTCGACCCGCCTGCGGACGATGCAGCTGGAGCCTCTCGCCCCCTCCCAAGCTACGGCAGCCCAGGCCCCCGCGCCGCCCGCGCCGGGTCCCGCGCGCTCCCGCCTCCGCCCGGCGGGGTCACCCCCGTGGCCTGCGCACGCCCTTCCCGCCGCTCGCCCCAAAGTTCCCCCGCGACGCCGGCGCCGGGCAGGCCGCGCCCGCCGCGCCTGCCATGGTGGGCGCCTCACCGTCAGCCTGGGGAGCCGGGCCCGGCTGCGCCATGGCCAGGGGCCGGCCTCGGGGACCGGGGATGGGCGGGAAAGCGGCGTCCCGGGCTCCCGCGGGCTCAGCTGGCGGAGGAGGCGTCGACCGAGCCGCCGCCGCCGCTGCCCAGGGAGGAACCGCTAAGGCTGGAGCCGCCGGCGCCGCCACAGCCGCGGGCAGAGACGGACCCGAGCGCCGACCTCCGCCTCCTCATCCTGACAGCGGGAAATAAGCAGTGCGCAAGCGCGGGGGGATGGGGCGGCACGTGACGTTGGCCTGAGGGGAGGGGCGGGGCTTCTCGAAGGTGGGGGTAGCGCTGGGAGGGTAGGCTCTGGAGTGGAGGGGAGGGGTCGGACCAAGCGCGGAAGGGAGGTTTAATACCGAGGAAGAAGTGAATCTGCAACTCTGGCGGGAAGAGCTTGACCTCTGGGAGGGTCGGCCCTCAGCACAGAAGCAAAAAAAAAAAAAAAAAAAGGACGAGAGAGAAGACCGAATGGTGGGGTGCAATTTAATCCTCTATCTCCCTAGCTGTGTGACCTTGGGAGAGTCACTTAATCTCTTGGAACATTCATGCGAATAATGGCTAAGAAAAGTTTAAATGAAGTTAAAAAAAAAAAATTAGGGGGCTGGGGATATAGCTCAGTTAGTAGAGTGCTTGCCTCACAAGCAGAAGGCCCTGGTTTCAATCCCCACCATCGCAAAAACAAACAAAAAATTAGGAAGAACTGTTTCCAACGAACTGGGGCTGGTCTTGTGTTGCAGAGGCTGGTTTACTTTCCATTAAGCAAATAACTTACTTGCCAAGCACAGAGGGAGCTTGCCGGGGATACAACCAGACACTGCCTGTACTTATGACAGAAGAGAAGTAACATACAGAAACCACGGCCTTTATACCTGGGCCTGCCCTAGGCCCCCATACCTCACAGGCTCCTCTCTGCCGTCGGGGGCTTCTGGCAACTCTCTTACCCTAGAGCGAGGACTTCATAGAATCTGGCACTTTATGACCAAGTCCTGGGAATATGTGACCCCAGAATTCCCTCCCCACATGACTGAAGCTGTGGCCTCTTTCCCAGGTTAATTCAGGGCAGAATCTGGGCATTCCCCAAAGTGCCAATAGGTAGATGAGTTTTGAGGAGGTGGCCACAGCTCTTGAACATTTAAGCTGTTATGTCCATAGATTCCTGGTGGTGCAAAACGAAGGTGAAAAAAGAAGGTATGTGAGCCATGGGCCAATAGTCCAAACAAAGCTTATGCTACCTTTACCTCCTTACTCTATTGCATAAATCCCAGGAGTCCAGCAAATCTAAATTCAGGCCTGCTCCTCAGGGTCATTGAAGATGTATATTTGTCAAAATAGAAGAATAAACTATATTAAGGTTAGCAGTTAAATAATTTAGGCAGACATGTGACATCTATTTGTACTTTTGCCCCAGGTCTTCCTAACATTAGGGGAGAGCTTTATTCAGACTTGGGTTTTTTTGAGCCGTTAATAGCCTCATGACTGGTGTGCCTGAGAAACAGCAAGGAAGGCTGGGCACAGTGGCACACTCCTGTAATCACAGCAACTCAGGAGGCTAAAGCAGGAGGATCACAAGTTAAAAGCCAGCCTCTCAATTTACCAAGGCCCTAAGCAACTTATGGAAATCCTGTCTCAAAGTAAAAACGACTAGGGATGTGGCTCAGTATTTAAGCACCCCTGGGTTCAATCCCCAGTATCAAAAAAGAAAGAAAGAGTAAGCAGGGCCTCTTTCCACCATCCTGCTTACATGACTTTCCTGAGTGAGCAAATCCATACTAAACACAGAGACCTTTGACCAGGATGGGCAGTCCCAATAGTTGTGATGACTAACAGGACACAAGGGCCATAAAGATAACAGATACTGATGTCATCTACAGAAGGGACTTCTTTCGGTGAATGAGTGGCCATTGATAATCAGGCTTGAAACCAGGCCTTCAAGATCAAGGTCACTCTGAAATGGTCAGGCATCTGATTTGAACACCTAGAGTCCCTCCACCCACCCTGCCAAAGGTTGAAAAATCAATTTTGAAATCACATCAGAGCATCAAGAATTACATATTTTTATATTTTTAGGTAAACCCTAAGACACAGCAATTTGACTCCTAGGTATATATTCTAGAGAAAACTGGTGTGTACTCAAAGCCTTTTTTTTTTTTTTCTTTTTTTAAAGTTCCCCCAGAGGGTTGCACTGTTCCTGGATGTACAGCAATACCAGGTCAATGTGTGGAGTGGACAGAGCAGGCTCTTATTCCATCTCCCTGCTCCAAAAATCCATTTAATATGTTGTCCTTAGATAGAGGAAGTATCCAATATTAAACTGATAAGAACAGATACCACACTTGATCTTAGTCAAAAGGCCAAGAAAGAATGCTCAAAGCCTTTATTAAGTGTAAAAGATGTGATTGGGTTTGGAAGAAAATTGAGAAGTAAGACATGAAATAAATACATGTCAATTATATTGCACGTGTGTACCTTAGACATATACAAAAATGTTAGTAGGCCGGACTCTGTGGCACATGCCAGTAATCCCAGCAACTCAGAAGACTGAGACAGGAGGATCACAAGTTTGAGGTCTCAGCAACTTGATTAGACCTTTTCTCAAAATAAGAAGTGAAAAGGACAAAAAGGGGATGCTAATTAGAATATGTTATACTCCATGTATGTATAGTATGTCAAAATGCATTCTATTGTCATGTATATCTAAAAAGAACAGAAAAAAAGGTAAAAAGGACTAGGAGTGGAAATCATTGGTAGAAAGTCCCTGGTTCAATCCTCAGTACCATGAAGAAGGAGAAGGAGAAGGAGGAGAAGAAGATTCGTAGGAGCATGGTTCATAATACAATAAATAAGTGACCCCAAACATTCATCAACAATAGATTTAAATTGTTTTGAATTAAATATTCATAATATTGGATATTTAGTATAATACAGCAATAAAATGAGCAAACTACAGCCACATAGTCAATGCAGGTGAATCTCACAAATACAATTTTGAGAGAAATTATAAAATCATATAGCATGATCCCACTTATATAAAGTTCCCAAGCAAGTAAATATGAGTGAATAGGAGATGCTTTGTAAAAAATAGGAAGAGAACCAATATCACAGAAAGACCACAGTCATAACTGGTTCCGGGACTGGGGAAGGAGTGGCATGCTGTTAAGAAGGGCACCTAAAAGCCTACTTTCTAGGATGCTGGCAACATGATTTTCTTTTCCTGGTAATAGAGATTGAACCCAGAGGAGCTCTGGAGCTCTACCCTTTTTATTTTTTATTTTGAAACAGGGGTCTTGCTAAATTGCTGAGACTGGTCTTAAACTTTCAATCCTCCTACCTCAGCCTCCCAAGTCACTTGGATTACAGGCATGCACCACTGTGCCCAGCTCCAATGTTTTATTTCTTAATCTGGGTCCATTTAATTGACCCTCCATAGCCATGGGTTCCACATTTGCAAGTTCAATCACCTGCATGTTGAAATTATTGGAAAATATTGCATCTGCATTGAACAAACTTTTTCTCTTGTCATTATTACCTAAATAATATACTGTAACAATTTACATAGCATTTACATAGTGTTAGGTATTATGAGTAACCTAGAGATGATTTAAAGTATATAGGAGGATGTACCTAGGTTATATTGCAAACACTAAGACATTGCATTGAAGGGACACAGCATCCATAGGGTGGGTAGAGGAGGGTGCACCCTGGAACCAATTCCCATGGATACAGAAAATTGACTGTAAATCTGAGAAGTACAAATTTTGATATAATTTAGGTGAAAAAATGTGATATTTGCCAGATATAAAAAATGAGCAAAATTGATAGAACTTTTGGAAAGCAATCACTTTGTGCTTCATTAATAGAGTCACACAGTGTAGATTATAGGTGGTGATGCCTTTCCTGCCGTTTGCCCTATAGGGTCACAACCAGTAGTGTTGGTTGTGTTTGTTCTGGGCACCATCATTAGCAAAGGTAACACTGACTTGCTGCAGTGAATGGAACCCCAGGGAATGAAGAATCTAAAAATTATTCAGTACAAAACACGCGGAGATTTCAAAGAAAGTGAAACTGGGAGGAGAAAAGAGATGATTTGGGCCATGAAGAGTTTCCTCCAATCACTGGATTTGAGTGGGTACAAATGCCCAGAGATCAGAAAAAGAAGATACTGCCTTCCAGGGAATTAACTTCTTTTGCTACAAGAGTGCAAGCAGAACCAGGCATGGTAGTGCGCATCTGCAGTTCTAGTGATTTGGGAAGCTGAGGCAGGTGGGTGGAAAATTTGAGGTCAGCCTCAGCAGTTATGCAAGGCCCTAAGCAACTTAGTGAGACCTGTCTCAAAAAAAGAAAGAAAAAAAGAAAGAAAGAAAACCTAGGGGGAGTTTAGTTCAGTGATAAAGTGCCCATGGGTTCAATCCCCAGTACCAAAGGAGTAATAAATAATAAAAATAATAAAGAATGCAAGCAGAGCTGGCTGGTGATTCAAATGTGCTAGACAAGGAATCCTTGCTATGGTTAGGGTATTAGACTGGACTATTTTATCATCTTCTTCAGCTCCCAAGTCTCCATAATACTAATGACAATTTTATGGCAATTTTTTTTTTCAGTACTGGAAATTGAACTCAGGGGCACTCTACCACTGAGCTACATAACCAGGTTTTCAAAATTACTTTTTTATTTTAAAGCAGGGTCTCATTAAGTTGACCAGGCTGATTATGAACTTGCAACCCTCCTGCCTCAGTCTCCCAAGTTGCTGGGATTATAGGCATGGGCCACTAGCTCTGGCAATTTGCTGTTGTTGTTGTTATTGTTGTTGTTGTTGTTGTTTTGCTGCATTTAAGTTTCATAGGTGCTTTCGCATAAATATTATGTCATTTTACTCCTCACAACAACCCAAAAGGTGGACAAACACAAAGCAGATAGCCCAAATTCTCCTTGATAAATTCTACTTCAGAAATTCTACATTGTGATCTCTGTTACATACAAACATGACTCCCAGACCGTGTTCCAACTCAGTACTCAGCTGATAGTACTTAACATTTTTCATGTTCTTCTCCCTCTCACACTTAAAGACTTCAGGATAGGAAGGGATCAGGGAGTAGGACTGGGGCATCATATTTCCTTGGCTTTCAATAAGTAAAAAAAAAAGTTTTTTGGTACTGGGGATTGAAACCTGGGTCACTTAACCATCGAGCCACATCCCTAGTCCTTTTTAAAATTTGTTATTGTTGTTGTTTTGTTTTGAGGTAGGATCCTGCTAAGTCCATAGGGACTCGCTAAATTGCTGAGGTTGGTCTTGAACTTTCAATCCTCCTGCCTCAGTCTCCTGGGCAGATGGATTACAGGTGTGCACCACTTCACCTGGCAATAAGGGACATTTTCAGTGCAGGCTATGGGACTAAAGAACAGAATCAGACACTGGCCCCTAGAGAATTTGTCTGTTCAAATTTGAAGACTCATGAAAAGTCACAACCTGGGTACCGGTTTCCTTATAGCTTCCTCCCAGAAAAAAAGCCCATCAAGAATAAACACCCATGATGGACTCAGCCAGGATGATCCCCTACCCTGGTCCCTCTTTCTCCAGTTATCTTCTGATCCATTTGACCAAGAGTACCTGCCCTCCATTCCTGGAACCTAGAGAGGAAAACATGGCAGGTGCCTATCATTGCTCCAGTCCACCCTTGCCCCCATCCCTCTCTCAAGCAAGGAGCCTATGGGAGAGTGCCCCAAACAGAAAGCTGGCTTCTCTTATACTCTCCCAAGTGCAGGTTGCTATCCAGGGAAGAACTCCAGGTTTCAGATCAGAAGACATGGAAATTCTGGCAAGAATTAAGTATTGACCCAAAACACATTATTTAACCTCTTTGAGTCCTTGTTTACATGTGGTGCATCAGGAGACTAAAAATCCTGATATACGGTGGTTGCTCTATGAATACCTGCTTTCTCCTCTCCTATTCTTTTTTTTTTTTTTTTGCGTGTGAATTTTTTCATTAAAAAAAAAAACAAAAAACCCCGGCCAGGCGCAGTGGCGCAGGCCTGTAATCCCGGCACTTGGGAGGCTGAGTCAGGAGGATCACAAGTTCAAAGCCAGCCTCAGCAACTTAGCGAGGCCCTAAGCAACTCAGTGAGACCCTGTCTCTAAATAAAATACAAAATAGGGCTGGGGATGTGAGTGGCCGAGTGCCCCTGAGTTCAATCCCCGGTTCCAAAAAAAAAAAAAACCTAACGTACATATTCCCCATGTAGGTTGTCTATATGTACATCATGTCATAGAGTTTTGTTTTTTTTTTTAAACCGGGAATTGAACCCAGGGGCACTCCACCACTGAACCACATCCCAGCCCTATTTTGTATTTTATTTAGAGACAGGGTCTCACTGAGTTGCTTAGGGCCTCGCTAAGTTGCTGAGGCTGGCTTTGAACTCGTGATCCTCCTGACAGCCTCCCGAGTCGCTTGGATTACAGGCGTGCACCACCATGCCCGGCCATCATGTCATAGATTTAATGATCTTCTCTCAAAGGTGCTTAACAGATATTCGTGTCATAGTGGAAAGCTTCGTATTGTGTCCTACTCTCTTTTTTATCCTCAAAGAGTAGTCTCCGTCCTGGGAAATAGGGGTCTGGTCCATAGAAGCCAGTATGTGAAGGTTTTCCTAGGAATCCAGGGCAGAAATTGCCAATATTTGCAAAAGTCTAACGGAACTGTTCCCTTTACACTAGATAAGGTACCAGGGCTAAAATGTCAAGTTTCTTTGCTTTGAATAGAAATTATATCACATTTCTTATCTCACAACGATTAGAAGCTCTTATTTCAGTTCTTTATTAGCCATCAACTAATATTGCAAAGAGATTCATTATTACTTATATATGTAGTTTCCTAGATAGACAAGTACTTTCAGAACTTGTGCATGCTTCCTTCTCTTGCAATTACCCTTTTATAACATTAACCACACAATGGCAAAGTTGTCTAGAGATAAAAACAATTGACATTTGCTAGTGAATATCATGTGTCAGGCACTAGACAAAGTGCCTTACCTTTGTCTTGACTTTTTTAATCCCCTTAAAAACCTTTTGATGGGGATATTGGTCGTGGGGAACATGTTGGTAACCCTGTTCTGTAGATGATGAGACCAAAGAGGTTAAGAACCTGGCAGTGGCGCATGCCTGTAATCCCAGCTACTCAGGCAGGAGGATCATGAGTTCAAGTCCAGCCAGGAAAAAGGCTAGAGATGTAGCTTGATGGTAGAGTGTTTGTCTACTATGTATGAGGCCCTTAGTTCCATCGACCACAAAGAGATTAAATAATGCATCCAAGGTCACAAAGGTAGTCAGTGAAAGACTCATGTTATTTGGGCCAATGCCCATATGCATAACCACCATGATGTACCAGCCAGATAGCTATGTATGTCTTTCTCCCACTGGGGAAAATGTCAAGTCCCCCAAAATAGGGTCAGAGTCTATTTCTAACACTGTATGTCTAAGACCAACATAACAAGTGCTTGGTTAATGCTTTTTGAATGAATGAATAAACAAATGACTATTAGTAACAGTATTCAAGCAAACAATAAGGAATTCTTAAAGATAAGAAGATCTAAAATCTGTAGATTAAATCTGTGTGATTCAACTTTATTTAGCCACCATTGTATACTTCTCACTTCTTATTGGGTTTTAGGCCATACTTTTTTTGTATGGGGAGGGTACTGGGGATTAAACCCAGGAGTGTTTTACCCAGGGTGAGCTACACCCTCAGCCCTTTTTATTTTGAGACAGGGTCTTCCTAAGTTACTGGACTGTCCTCAACTTCCAATACTCCTACCACAGCCTCCCAAATTGCTGGAATTATAGAAGTGTGCCACTATGCCAATTATAACAGCCCTTTGAAGTAGACTCCATTATTATGCCAGAGCTCAGAGGGGTTAAAGACCTTGCTTGAGTCACACAGCAAATGGAAGAACCAAAATTCAAATCCAAGTCTCTCTAGTTCCAAAAGGTAGTCATTTTTTCTTTTTTCCTTTGGTGCTGGCTAACCATGTCTATGAGATATCAGCAAACACCCCTAAATTCCTATATCATTATCAACTGAGTTAATTTTTTAAATTGTCATATAACTTCAAAAGTTGATCTCCCTTATATTTCTTGTTTATTTGTTTAAATTACTCCAGTGAAATTCTAATTCTAAATTTTTAAAAAATACATTTTTTTTGGAAGGCTGAGGGAGGAGGATTGCAAGTTCAAGCCTAGACTGAACAGCTTAGCAAGACCCTGTCTCAAAATAAAAACCCAAAAGAGCAGGGGTGTAGATCAGTAGTAAAGTACCCCTGGGTTCAATCTGTACTACCAGGGGGCGGGGCTCCATTAAATTATGTTCCCACTGACAGGGTGGGAACATATTAATTTAAATTTTTTAAGTTTGTTCTAATTAGCTATATATGACTGTAGAATGCATTTATGCACTTTGATATATCATACATAATATATTGTACATTGTAGAATCACATTGGTCATGCAGTCATATATGTACATAAGGAAATATCTGTTTCATTCCACTATCCTTCCTACGCCCATATCCCCTACCCCCTTTTCTCTCCCCTCTACCTAATCTAAAGTAACTCCATTTTTCCCTAGCCACCCTCCAATTGTGAATTAGCATCCACATATCAGAGAAAACATTCAGCCTCTGGTTTTTTGGAATTGGCTTGTTTTGTTTAGCATGATATTCTCCAGTTCTATCCATTTACCAGCAAATGCCATAATTTCATTCTTCTTTAAAGCTGAGTGACATTCCATCAAATATATATACCACATTTTCTTTATCCATTCATCTGTTGAAGGGCACCTAGGTTGGTTCCATAGTTCAGGTGTTGTAAATTGAGCTGCTATAAACACTGATGTGGTCACATCACTGTAATATGTTGATTTTAAGTCCTTTGGGTATAAACTGAGGAGTGGGATAGCTGGGTAAAATGGTGATTCCATTCCAAGTTCTCTGAGTAATCTCCATACTGCTTTCCAGAGTGGTTGCACCAATTTGCAGTCCCACCAGCAATGTATGAGTGTACCTTTTACCTCACATCCTTGTTGCCTGTATTCTTTTTTTTTTAATTTTTAATTTTAGTTCATTGTACACAAATGGAGTAAAACTATCATTTTTCTGGTTGTACACAAAGTAGACTCATACAATTTGCATATTTATACATATACATAGGGAATAGATGTTTGTCTCATTCTATTATCTTTCCTTCCCCACCTCCTTCCCACCCCTCATTTTCCTCTATACAATCTGTATTCTTAACAATTGCCATTCTGACTGGAGTGAGATGAAATCTCAGAGTAGTTTGATTTGCATTTCTCTAATTGCTAGGGATGTTGAACATTTTTTCATGTATTTGTTGATCAATTGTATTTCTTCTGTGAAGTGTCTGTTCAGTTCCTTAGTCCATTTATTGATTGGGTTTTTTTTTTTCTTTTGGTGTTAAGTTTTTTGAGTTCTTTGTATACCCTGGAGATAAATGCTTTATCTGAGGTACATGTTGTAAAGATTTTCTCCCAGTTTGTAGAATCTCTCTTTACATTGTTGATTGTTTCTTTTGCTGAGAAGCTTTTTAGTTTGACTCCATCCCATTTACTGATTCTTGCTTTTACTTCTTGCACTTTGCGGGTGTTGTTAAGGAAGTCAGATCCTAGGCTGATATGGTGAAGATTTGGGCCTAATAGATTTCTTCTATTAGGCACAGGGTCTCTGTTCTAGTACCTAAGTCTTTGATCTACTTTGAGTCGAGTGTCATGCAGAGTGGGAGATAGTGATTCAATTTCATTTTGTCAAAATGGCTATACTACCAAAAGCGTCATACAGATTAAATGCAATTTCTATTAAAATCCCAACAACATTCTTCATAGAACTAGAAAAAGCAATCATGAAATTCATTTGGAATAATAAGAGACCCAGAATAGCCAAAGCAATCCTTACCTAGAAAAGTGAAGCAGGAGGCATAACAGTACCAGACCTTAAACTATACTACAGAGCTATAGTAACAAAAACAGCATGGTATTGCCACCAAAACAGACACATAGACCAATGGTATGGAATAGAAGACACAGAGACAAACCCACACAAATAAAATTATCTCATACTATACAAAGGTGCCAAAAACATTCACTGGAGAAAAGATAGCCTATTCAACAAATGGGAAAAATGGAAATCCACATGAAAGAAAATGAACATATTCATTTCTGTAGATCCTTGCCAATAGTGACTTTTATCAGTCTTTATGTTGCCAGAGATTGTATACAGTATCAATGTTGTCCTTGTGGTGGTGGTGGTTTTTATTTCCCCAGTACTGGGGATGGAACCCAGGGCTTTACCCAGCCCAGGAAAGTACTCTGCCACTTAACTACCCCAACCTTTTAAATTTTTTTAAAATTAATACTTATTTCTTTATTTACCTTGGGGACTGAACCCAGGGCTGCATTAGCACTGAGCTGCATCCCTAGTCTTTTATCCTTTTTTTTTTTTTTTCTGAGACAGATTCTCACTAAGGTGATAAGGGTCTCCCTAGATTTCCAAAGCTGACCTCAAGTTTGTCATGCTCCTACCTCAACCTCCCAAGTGTCTGGGATTACAGGCCTGTAACACTACACTCAGTCAGCCCTTTTTATTTTATTTTTTAGACAGGGTCTTGCTAAATTGCCCAAGGTGGCTTTGAACTTGTGATTCCCCTGCCTCAGCCTCCTGAGTACCTGGGATCACAGTAATGTGCCACTATACCGAGGCTGGCTTTGAACTCCTGGACTCAAGTGATCCACCTGCCTCAGTCTCCGGAGTAGCTGGCACTACAGGAGTATGCCATGGTGTCTGGCTACCATCTTTAGTATGGAAAGAGTTCTATTTATCTATCCATATACATATATATGCATACATGTGTATTCTATTTTTTATACACATATATGCTTGTGTTTGTATTCCTTTTATTTTTATTTTTTTTTTTTTTTTTTGGCACTGGGAATTGAACCCAGAGGTGCTTTATACAGAGCTACATCCCCAACCCTTTTTATTTTTTATTTTGAAACAGGGTCTCACTAAGTTGTTCAGAACAGACTTGAATTTGTGATTCCCTTGTCTTACCCTCCCAAGTGGCTGTCTGATAGTTGCCTGGTTTGAAGGCAACACCAAGCCTGTCTACCTTTCTACATTTATATTAACTAGAATTATTTTTATTGCATGTTTAAAACAACAACAACAACAACTGGGCATAGTGGCGCACCCTGCAATCCCAGTGACTCAGGAGGCTGAGGCAGGAGGATCCCAAGTTCAAAGCCAGCCTCAGCAATTTAATAAGACCTTGTCTCAGAATAAAAAATAAAAGGGACTGGGGATGTGGCTCAGTGGTTAAGCACCCCGGTACCAAAACCAAACCAAAACAAACAAACAAAAACCTTCAAACTGGTTTAAGAAAAGAAGAAATGTTTGCTCATATAACTGAAATGTCGCTGGTTTGAGAGAGACTTTGAATAAAATTAATTAGAAAGAAATTGGGGTGGGGCTACTTCAGCTGAGCCCTAAGTGGGAAGATGGCAGCAGCCACAAGAGATATAGAGGAGAACATGCTTGCAAAAAGAGGAAAAATTGGGGTAGGCTAAAAGTATAACAAGTATGGCATGTTCATGGAACAAAAGAAAGCTGTGGTGGGTGAAGTGGATTGCATGAGGGTCAGTTGATGGAGCACAACCAGAGTGGTAGGCAGGGACAAATCCTTCAAGACACTAATGCCACAACAAGGAGTCAAAGCAAATTCCACTTTACCTCCCGTAGGAAGCTATCAGAGAGTCTAAAACGGAAGGGCCAAAGAATTTGATTTACTCTTTTTGAAGAAATCATCTCGGTCACTGTTTAAAAAATGGATTGTGGGGCAGAGAAGAGGTAAAGGTAGAAGTGGGCAAGTATTGGCATAGTCAAGGAAGGAAATGAAGGTGGCTTGCTCCGGAGAAATACAAGAAAATGGCCAGATTGGTGGGTGTTATTTATTGAGATGAAGATGTGCTAGAGGAGAAAATATAGTTCTATTTATTTATTTATTTTTGTACAGGGGATTGAACCCAGGGGTGTTTAACCACTGAGCCACATCTCTAGCCCTTTTTATGTTTTGTTTTTGTTTTTTTTTTTTGAGATAGGTTCTGGCTAAATTGCATAGGGCCTTGCTAAGTTGATGAGGATGGCCTCGAACTTATGATCTTCCCTGCCTCAGCCTCCAGATTCACTAGGATTACAGTTGTGCTCCAACACACCCAGCTAGTTCTATTTTTACAGAGATACAAATGAGTCACCTTTTTAGCATCCAAGTACAAATGTCATATAGATAGTTGCATTTACAAATCTGCAGCTCAGATATGGGGCTATGAATTTGGGGTTCAGTAGTATTTAATGATATTTATACTCAATAGGTGGAAATACATAAAGAGCTCTGTAAAAAAAATTCTAGAGAACCAAGACTAAACACCTGATTTTTAAAAATGGGCAAAGGACATGGAATCCTTTCTAAGGCATGACAGGACCCAATGGCACATGCGTATAATCTCAAGCTACTCAGAAGGCTGATGCAGGAGGATTGCAAGTCCAAGGCCAGCCTGAGTAATTTAGTAAGACCCTGTCGCAAGATAAAAAGCAGAAAAAAAGGGCTAGAGATGAAGTTCAGTGGTAGATCACTTGCTGAGTATGTGAAGCCCTAGGCTCAATCCCCAGTACCACATAAAAAAGAAAAAAGCATCAGACACTTTTAAAATATATGAGATGTTGTCCACATCAAAACATAATTCAAACTGACACTACACTGATATGCAGTTTCTCAATCATTAATTGGAAAAATTCAGAAGGTGACAGCCTACTCTCTTCATGAAATTATGAGGAAAATAAGCACTTTATTACACTGCCATTAGAAATGCAAAATGGAACAAACACTACAGAGGAAATATTTGGCAATATTTAACAAAATTTTGTATTCATATTTATTTATTCTCTGACCCAGTAATCTCTTTCATAGTAAATTATCCCAAGGAGACATCTGTAAAAAATAAAACACGTGCACAAGTTTATCAATTATGACATTGTTTTTCATAACAAAATGATAGAAACAACTAAGTGCCACATATATAGGAAATTTGTTGAATTAAAGATGGTATAGGGCTGGGGATCTAGCTCAGTTGGTAGAGTGCTTACCTCGTAAGCACAAGGCCCTCGGTTCAATCGCCAGCACTGCAAAAAAAAAAAGAAGATGTTATATTTGCCAGGCGTGATGGCACATGCCTGTAATTTTTGTGTCTCGGGAGGCTGAGGCGGGAAGATTTCAAATTCAAATCCAGGCTCAGCAACTTAGTGAGGCCCTAAGCAACTCAGGGAGACTGACTCAAATTTCTTTTTTAAAAAAAAGGGCTGGGGATGTGGCTCAGTGGCCAAGCGCCCCTGGATTCAATCCCAGGTACCAAAAGAAAAAAAAGATGGTATAGCTACACGATTGAATACCATGCAGCCATAAAAGAGAATGCAGAGGAGTCCAGTGTATTAATATGAAGTGAATGCAAGAGTACATTAAGTGAAAACAATGTCAAAGTTCGAAAAAGTATAGTATACCACATTTTGTTAAGAAAAAAGGAAGAAATGAGATTATATTTTATGAATTATCTAATTTTTTAAGTTTAATTGAGCTATAATCCATATAACTTAAAATTCGCCATTTTATAATATATACTCCAGTGGGTTTTAATTCATTCTCAGATATATAGCCATCACCATGAGCAATTGTAGAACATTTTCATGATCACACAAAGGAACCCTATACCCTCGTCCCCTTTCCCACCAACCGTTGACATCTGCTGGTCTGTTTTCCTCATCTATGGATTTTCCTATTCTGGACATTTCATATAAATGGAATCATCTATGTTGTCTTTTGTGCCTGGCTTCTTTCACTAGGCATTGTTTTCGAAGTTCATCATGTTGTGACATGTATCAATGTTGTGTTTCCTCTCATTACCAAATAATGTTCCATTGTATGGATATACCTTTTTTTTTTAATCCATTCACCAGTTAAGAGACATTTTGGGTTATTTCCATGTAACACTGCTGTGAATGTTTGTGTGCAATTTTTTATGTGGAAACATATTTTCCACATATTTTTCACTTGGATATATAACTAAGAGTAGAACTGTTGAGTCACATGGTAACTTTGTGTTCAGCACTTTGAAGAACTGTCAAAACTGTTTTTCAAAGTGACTGCGCCATTTCAGAATTCTACCTGCGATGTAGAAGGATTTCAAATTCTTCACCTTTGCCAAAACTTGTTATTTATGGTCTACTTTCAGTCATCCTAGTGTGAGCTGGTGTCTCGTTGTGGTTTGAACTGCATGTTTCTGATGACCATGCTGAACATGGCTTTATGTGCCATTTGTATATCTTTGGAGAAATATCTGTTTAAATCCTTCGCCCAAAAGAACTAAACAGGCTTCACAGAAAAAATACAAATGGTGGACAAATATATGAAAAAATGTTCAACATCTCTAGCAATTAGAGAAATGCAAATCAAAACCACACTGAGATTCCATCTCACTCCAGTCAGAATGGTAATTATCAAGAATACAAGTAACGGGGCTGAGGTTGTAGCTCAGTGGTAGAGTTCTTGCCTAACACATGTGAAGCACTAGGTTCAATCCTCAGCACCAAATAAAAACAAAATGAGGTATGTGTCCATCTACAATTAAAAAAAAAATTTTAAACAAAATTATACAAGCAGCAGTAAATGTTGGCGAGGATGTGGGGGAAATGGTACACTCATACATTAATGGTGGGACTGCAAATTGGTGCAACCACTCTGGAAAACAGTATGGAGACTCTTCAGGAAACTTGGAATGGAACTACCATTTGACCCAGCTATTCCACTCCTCAGAATATTACCCGAAGGACTTAAAACAATGATGCGACCACATCAAGGTTTATAGCAATAGTTATATGGATTCAACGTTCACGTAGTTCTACCCTTCTGTAGTTTCCATTTTGCTTTCTTGATATCCTTTAAAGAAAAAAGCATTCTTTGTATTTTACAGTGATGGAAATTGAACCCAGGGCCTTATACATGGTAAGTAATTCACAGTAGCTAAGCTATGGAACCAACATAGTGCCCTTCAACAGATGGATGGATAAAGAAAGTGTGGTATATATACACAGTGGAATATTACTCAGCCTTCAAGAATTAAATAATGGCATTTACCAGTAAATTGCAGGAACTGGAGACTATCATGCTAAGTGAAATAAGTCAATCCCAAAAAACCAAAGCCCAAATGTTCTCTCTGATATGTGGATGCTAACTCACAATAAGGGGGAGGGGGAAGGAAGAATAGAACTTCATTGGATTAGACAAAGGGGAAGGAACGGAAGGGATAGGGTAGAGATAAGAAAGATAGCAGAATGAATAGGATATAACTTTTCTATGTTCAAATATGAATACACAGCCATGTAACTCCATATCATGTTTAACCACAAGAATGGAATCAAAACTGTAATGAGTTGCATCCCAAGTATGTGTATGTCAAAATACATTACACTGTCATGTGTATCTAAAAAGAATAAATAAATAAATAAATAAATAAATAAATGAAATCCTTTGCTCATTTAAAAAACTGGGTTATTTTTTATTTTTTTGTTAAGTTGTAAGAGTTCTTTTTATACTATGCATTAGACTTTCACATATTTCTACCCTTCTGTATGTTGTCATTTTGTTTTCTTGATGTCCTTTAAAGAAAAAAGCATTCATTGTTTTTTATAGTGATGGAAATTGAACCCAGGGCCTTATACATGGTAAGCAAGCATGCTACCACTGAGCTACATCCCAGGTCTTTTTCTTTTTCATTTTGAGACAGGGTCTTGCTAAGCTGCTAAGACTGACCTTGAACTTGGGATCCTTCTGCCTCAGCCTCCCAAGTAGCTGAGTTTACAGGTGCACACTGTCTCACCTGGAGAAATGCAATTGATTTTTTTGTGTATTAATCTTGTATCCTAGTGCTGTGTAGCGATATAATTCTGTAATCCCAGCTACTTGAGAGGCTGGGGCAGGAGGATTGCAAGTTCAAAGCCAGCCTCAACAACTTAGCAAGACCTCAGCAACTTAGCAAGACCCTGTCTCAAAATAAAAAATAAAAAAGTACTAAGGGATATAGCTCACTGGTAAAGCACACCTGGGTTCAAGCCCCAGTAACAAAAAAACTTTTTGTAAGGTTTTTTTTTTTTTTTTATCCTTTCTGGACACATAATTAGTCCTCATAGTTTTTTTTTTTTAATTGTTGATGGACCTTTATTTTCTTTCTTTATTTATATGTGGTGCTGAGAATCAAACCCAGTGCCTCACATATGCTAGGCAAGTGCTCTACCACTGAGCCACAGCCCCAGCCCCTCATAGTTTTTAAATGATTTCCTTGGAATTTTCCATATAAAGGTCAGATCACCTATAACTCCAGTGGCTCAGGAGGCTGAGGCAAGAGGATCACAAGTTCAAAGCCAGCCTAAGCAAAAGTGAAGTGCTAAGCAGCTCATTGAGACCCTGTCTCTAAAATACAAAATAGGACTGGGGATGTGGCTCAGTGGTTGAGTGCCCCTGAATTCAACCCCCAGTACCCCAAAAAATAAATGAATAAAGATCAGATCAGTTGCAAGTTTAGTTTAGTTCACTAGTCTACTAAGGTGCAAGTTTACTAGTTTACTAAGGTGCAACTTTAGGTTATTTATTTGAAATCTTTTGCTGAGTGCAGTGGCATACTGGAATCCCAGCTACTCAGGAGACTGAAGCAGGAGAATCCCAAGTTCCAGACCAGCTGGACAACTTAGTGAGACTGTATCAAATAAAAATTTTTAAAAGTCTGGAGCTGCAGCTCAGGGGTAGAGTGCTTGCCTAGTACATGTAAAACCCTGAATTTCACCCCTAATACAAACAAAAATTTTTTTCTTCTTTAATATACTCAGTTATAAGTATAAATTTACCTTTAATCAGTACTTCACTTGCAGTCTGTAAGTTTGATATGTTGTGTTTTCATTTTCATTCTTCGCAAAAGTATTTTCTTGCAGGGCGCAGTTGTGCACACCTGTAATCCCAGCAGTTTGGGAGGCTGAGGTAGGAGAATAGTGAGTTCAAAAGCCAGCCTCAGCAACTTAGTGAGGCACTAAGCAATTTAGTGAGACCCTGTATATAAATAAAATAGCTCTGTGGCTAAGCACCCCTAATTTGCTTTGTGAATTATTCTTTGACTCATTGGTTATTTAGAAGTATTTTGTTTATTTCCACATATTTTTAATTTCCAACATGCCCTTCTTCTATTGATTTCTAACTTCATTCCATGACGTATAATCAGAAAATGAGAGATTTCACTCTATGTATGATCTATCAAAATGTATAAATGCATTCTACTGTTATATACAACTAATTAGAACAAATAAAATTTTAAAATTAAAAAGAAAGGATACTTTGTGTGATTTCAATTCTTTTAATTTATTGAGAATTATTTTCTGACGTAAAATATTCTCTATCTTGGAAAATGTTCTACGTTCTCTTGAAAACCATGTTGTTTTCTGCTTTTGTTATGTGTCTTTTACATCTACTTGTTTTAAAGTGTTGTTCAAGTGTTCTGTTTCCTCATGTCCTTTCTAGTTGTTTCATCTGTTATTGGAAATGAAGAAGGGAAACCTCTGACTGTTACCATTGAGTTGTCTATTTCTCCCTTCAATTTGTCAGTTCATGTGTTTTGGAGCTCTGTTATTAGATGCATATGTATTAATAATCATTAGGTTTTTTAGTGGATTGACCTTTTGTCATGATAAAATGACTTTGTCTTTACTAATTATTTTTGTCTTAAAGTATATTTTGTATGATGTCCTATAGACAGCTACTTTGAAGGCTAAGGCAGGAAAATTGCAAGTTCAAGGACAGCCTGGGCAATTTAGCAAGACTTTCCTGTCTCAAAATGAAATTAACAAAGAGGGTTGAGATGTAGCTCAGTGGTAGAGTATGCTCAAGGCCCAAGTACTGCAAAACAATAATAATGCTAATAAAATAATAATAATAATAATAATAATAATAATAATAATAATGGTGGCCGTAGTATCTAGAAGTACTAGTAGCAAAGTCATTATCTCTCTTTTAAGTACTATTGGCATGGCTGGGGTTGTAGCTCAGTGGTAAAACACTTGCCCAGCACATGTGAGGCACTGGGTTCCATCCTCAGCCCCGCATAAAAATAAATTAAAAAACAAAGGTTTGTGTCCATCTACAACTAAAAAAATAAAAATTAAAAAAATTACTATTGGCACCAACTATTTTTTGCATATTTAGTGTATTTGACGTCAAAGTATAGCTCCTGGTACAATACATGGTTAATTAGCTCCTGGTACAACACAAAGTTAATGAGTTTTTTTTATCCATTGCCTATCTTTACATTTGATTACAGTATTTAATCCATGTACATTTAATGTAATTAATGATAGAATAAGAAACAAATATACCCATAAACACAGCTTTACAATTATTGTTTTACACATAAAAGTATAAATACTGTGGTCTTTTTTTTTATACTGGGGGTTTAACCCAGGGTGCTTAACCACTGAGCCACATCCCCAGCCCTTTTCACTCTCTGTAGGGCAGGTCTATTAACAATGTATTATCTTCACTTATCTGGGACTGTCTTAATATCAAAGGATAATTTTGTTAGATCTATCCTTCTTGGTTGACAATCCTTTTGCTTCGTCACTTTGAATATGCCATTCCACTGCCATCTGCAACTATCATTTTTTGTGTTTGGTTTTGTTTTGGGGGTACTGGGGACTAAACCCAGGGGCATTTAACCACTGAGCCACATCCTCAGCCTGTTTTGTTGTTTTTTTTTTAATCTTTTTTATTTTAGTTCATTGTATACAAATGGAGTACAACTATTGCTTTTCTGGTTGTACACAAAGGAGACTCATACAATTAGCATATTCATACATATACATAGGGTAAAGATGTTTGTCTCATTCTATCATCTTTCCTTCCCCGCCCCCCTCCCCACCCCTCATTTTCCTCTATATAATCCATCCCTTCTCCATTCTTCCCATACCTCTCCCCACCCCCACTATGTGTCATCAACCACTTGTAAGAGCAATCATTCAGCCTTTTGTTTTTTGGGATTGGCTTATTTCACTTAACATGATCTTCTCCAATTCCATCCATTTACCTGCAAATGTCATAATTTTATTCTTTATGGCTGAATAATATTCCATTGTGTATATATACCACAGTTTCTTTATCCATTCCTCTATTGAAGGGCATCTAGGTTGGTTCCACAATCTAGCTACAGTGATTTTGGCTGTTCTAAACATTGATGTGGCTGCATCAAAAATATGGAACAGTTCAGGAATTTGCGTGTCATCCTTGCACAGGGGCCATGTTAATCTTCTCTGTATCATTCCAATTTTAGTATATGTGCTGCCCAAGTGAGCACCTCAGCCCGTTTTATTTTTTATTTTGAGGCAGGGTCTCACTAAGTTGCTGAGGCTGGCTTTGAACTTGTGATTCTCCTGCCTCAACCTCTCAAACTGCTGGGAATACAGGTGTGTGCCACCACACCAGGCTTGGCCACTATGGTTTTTGATGACAAGCCACCTGTTATTGAGGATTTCTTGTACATAAGGAGTTGCTTTTTTTTTCTTGCTGTTTTCAAGATTCATTATTTGGTCTTGGCTTTGGACAGCTTTTGAGATATTTATGGTGCACCAGTTGAATTTACAAGATTCAAGTTCATTGAGTTTCTTGGATGAGCAAATAAATGTTTTTCATCAAATTTGGGAAATTTTATGCCATTGTTTCTTTAAATGTTCTTTTTGTGCTCATTAGTCATACATTGATTTTCTTAATGGTATCCCACAGGTCTCTTAGACTTTGTTCATTATTCTTTACTCCTTCTGTTTTGTGTGTGTGTGTGTCTTTTTTTTTCTCTTTTTTGGTGGGAATTAAACCCAGGAACACTTAACCACTGAGCCACAGTCCTAGCCATTTTTCTTTTTCATGTTGAGATAGGGCTTCACTAAGTTATAGAGACTGACCTTGAACTTGCAATTCTGCTGCCTCAGCCTCCAGAGTTGCTGGGACCACAGGTATGCTCAACCACTGAGCTACATCCCCCAGTACATTTTATTTTATTTTGGAACTGGGGATTGAATCCAGAGGCACTTTACCACTGGCTACATCCTCAGACCTTTTTATTTTTGTTTATTTTGAGAAAGGTTCTCACTAGATTGTTGAGGGTGGCTTCAAGCTTGTGATCCTCCTTCTTCAGCCTCTAGAGTTGCTGGGATTACAGGAGTACAAGCCACAACATCTGGCTTGTTCAAGTTCAGCCTCACTAGCAAATTTTTTATTTCAGTTATTATACTTTTCAACTCCTAAATTTGTATTTGGTCCCTTTGTGTTATTTCCATATCTTTATTGTTATTCTCTATTTTTGTGAGTCATCATTTTCATATATTAATTTAGTGATTTAAATATTTCATATATTAATTTAGTGATTAAAAATGGATAAAGAAACTGTGGTATATATTCAAAATGGAATATTATCTCTTAGTTTTTTGGATATATTTATAATGGCTGGCTTCAAATATTTAATAAACCCAATGTTTGAACTTCCTCAGGCACCACTTTTATTTAATGGTGTTTTTCCTGTGTATGTGCCATACTTTTATGTTTCTTGGTGTAGTTCATTTTTTGTTGGAAACTGGACATTTTAAATAATATAATGAAGCCAGATGTGGTGGCACTTGCCTGTAATCCCAGCAACTCAGAAAGCTGAGGCAGGAGGGACTCAAGTTCAAAGCCAGTCTCAGCAACTTAGTACTTAGTCTCAAAATAAAAAATAAAAAGGGCTAGGGATGTGGCTCAGTGGTTAAGTGCCCCTGGGTTCAGTCCCCAGCACAAAAATAAATAGATAGATAGATAGATAGATAGATAAATAAGTAAATAAATAAATAAAATAATGAGGAAAATCTGGAAATGAAATGCCCCTATTCCTAGTAATTGTCATTGTTTCAGGATGTAGTTGCTGCTATTGTTTTTTTGAATGACTCTCCTGGACTGATTCTATAAAGTCTGTATTTCCAATCTGTATAGTTACTAACATTCTTCTCAACTAAGTTAATGATCAGTGAACAACTAGACAGAGATTTCCTTAAATGCCTTGAATCAAAAAGTCTTACAGTATACTGGAATGCGTGTATAGTTTGCGCCAATAGTTTGCAACCCTGCTTTACCCTTCGTTTTGTGCTTATGCAAAGGCTCAAGGTCAGTGAGAGGTGAGAGACTGGGGCTTTCTCAGATCTTTCTTGGGCACATGCATAGCCCTACACATATATGTGTTCCAAGAATAAGTCAGAGTGTATCAAATCCCTCTACAGACAACTCATTCACCAACTTTTCTTTTGGGTGTTTTGGTCAGTCAGGCATAGTGTCACACATCTGTAATCCCAGCTCCTTGAGGTTGAGGCAAAAGGATCACAAGTTCAAAACCAGCCTTGGCAACTTATGAAACTCCATCTCAAAAAATAAAAAGGGCTGGGGATGTAGTTCAGTGCTTAAGAACCCCTGAGTTCAATCCTCAGTACCACAAAAAACAAACAAACAAACAAATAAATAAATCTAGCTTGTGTTAAGCTTCCTGTGTTAAGCTAATTTTTTTATTTTTCAACAAATGCACTGTGGATAGAATGTTTGCCTGGTTGAACTCTGAGTCAGTGTAAATGAACAAACGCGTGGATGTTTTCAGGGTGCTGTCAAACAGATCAAATAGGGTCAGTTCTCTGCATTACAAGTTGAGGGGGACTTTATTTTGAGTGTGTTGGGGGGGGTACTGGAGATTGAATTCAGGACTTCAAGTGCTCTATCACTGAGCTACATCTCAGCCTTTTTAAATTTTATTTTGAGACAGGATCTCACTAAATTGCCTAAGCTTAACTTACATTCTCAATTCTCCTGCTTCAACCTCCAGAGGAGGAGGAGGAGGAGGAGGAGGAGGAGGAGGAAGGGAGGGAGGGAGGGGAGCAGGAGGAGGAGAAGAAATAAAAAGCAGATTGGTCATTTCAAACTTATTTTCCTTGTAAGGTGGGGACAGGAAGATAGAACAATAGCAAAATAACTGATTGGTTAACCTCAGGTTATTTCAGGTAACTTCTTTTTTGTAAGGATTAAAGTAGATGGAACTTCAGTATCATGCCAACTGAAACTAGTCTGTTTGGGAAACACCGCTGTTATCTCTATAATCCTAATTTCTTGGAAGGTCAAATAAACAGCTTGGTTTCAACTTGGAACTTTTAGTGTGAGTGACTCCATTTTGATTTTTATGTTAGTATGGAGTCTGGGGATGTGGCTCCGGTAGTTCTTGTCTACCATTGAACAAGGCCCTGGGTTCAATCTGTAGCACTGCCCCCCAAAATAGAAAACTAAAACAAACACAACAGCAACAAAAAAAAAAACAGGCTGTGTATGAAACTCAGTGGTAGAACACCTCTAGGTTTAATCCCCAGTACCACACATAAAATAAAATAAAATAAAATAAAATAAAATAAAATAAAATAAAATAAAATAAAATAACTTAAAATAACATAAAATGGTAGAGAATATAGCTCAGTGGTAAAGTGTTTCTGGATTCAATTTCCAGCGGCACTCCCTCCCCACAAAAAGTGAAGTCCTCATGATCACACATTTCTTCGAGTTCTCCTTCCACTCAAAGAGAGACAGTGTGATGCTCATTAATGACATTTTGACTGGATAATTGCAGGGGCTGTTCTGTGCACTGCAGAATGCTTAGCAGCATCCCTGGCCTCTTCCCACTAGATGACAGTTAGTACCTTCATAGTTGTGACAATCAAAAAATGTCTCCAGGCATTGTCGAATGACCCCTAGGGGGCAAAATTGCCCTGGTTGAGAACCACTGATGGACAATGCATTCTAGAAGAGCAGACTCTTCAAAGAAGTCAGTGTTGTGAAGGAAAAAAAAAAAAGTAGATAAAGAGTCTGTTTATTCTACAATAAAACAGAATAGAGGGGGGGGGACTAAATGCAACAGGTGAAACTTAATTGGTTTGGGATTTAAAAGAACATTTTCTTTAAAAAGTCATATATTACAGAGATCTGGGAAAATTTGAACATGGATTGCATATTAGATGATATTAGTTTGTTGTTAATTTTTTTCTTTCTTCCTTCCATTTTTCTTTGGGTTGTGCTTGGCGGGGGTGGGGGCAGCCCAGGGCCTTGTGCATGCTAAGCATGTGCTCTACCACTGAGCTACATCCCAGTCCTGTTGTCAGTGTTCTTAGATATAATGATAGTATTATAGTATAGTTTTTAAAAGACAATCTTTACTCCAACCTAGGAATATATGTGATAAAATATTTAAGGGAAAAGTGTATCGATTGAATCGATACACTTTTCAAATGGTTCAGCAAAAGAAATAAGTGTGTAGGACCCGGGAAGCAGTGAGTGTGCACACACAAATGTTGGCAAACTGCTAGCAAGTGGTGAACTACTACATTGAAGAGCATGTAGGTGTTCACAGTCACTGTTCTTCCTGCTTTTCAGTAAACTTGAAATTTTTCAAAATAAGTTGAGGGAAAATATAATAAATTCATGGAGGCAAAAATTAAGTTGAGAAGCTAGAAATTACCTAGGGAAAGAATGTGGCTAGTGGGGCTGGGGATATAGCTCAGTTGGTAGACTGCCTGCCTTGCAAGCATAAGGCCCTGGGTTCAATTCCCAGCACCACACACATACACACTCACACACACACACACACACACACACACACAAAAGAATGTAGCTCAAGAAGAGAAGGTAACTTAGAAATAAGGAGGTGCCACAAGAAATCAAACACGAGCTTGGAAATGGGTGAGCAAGGCAAATGTACTTCTGTAGAAGGTTGACTCCCAAAGGGAAGCCCAGAGCAAGCATACCTGGGTGGCAGTCGGCCAACATTTATCCCTAAAGAGGTACTGTCCCTCCCTCCTGATAGGAAGAGCTCAAGGTTACAATCTACACCACTGGCTAATCTTAGAATTAGGTGGCAAAAGGGAAGGGCTACAATTAGATCCAATTAAGGCTGAATACTAGATTTTGAAAAATGAACCACTGGACTTTCTGTTTCTCACATAACTAAGGACAGAGTTCAGAGAAATCCAAGCAGATTGAGAAGAAGGAGGAGACCAAAAAAAGTAGGGGGGAGGGGCAGGTATGAGGCCATGGGATTCTCAGAAATAACCTGCTTCAAAAAGGACAAAACGTTCAACAGTCTCAAATATCACTAAGAAGTTCAATAAGATGCTAATAGAAAAATCAAACAAATGAACATTGGCTTTGGCAAGATGCAGGTCAGTCGTGACCTTGCTTGCAGAGTGAAGACAAGAGGCCAGTTGAAGTGGTTTAAGGAAAAGTTGGAGATGAGGGAGAGTGAGAACAAAAATAGAAAATCCAAGTGATGAGGTTGACTGGGAAAGAGGAATTAGAAGAGGACATGGGCTTGAAGCATATTCTTGTCTTTGTGGATGAGTGATATTAAGACATTTTCTATGCCAGTGGGAAGATCCAGTAGAACATGAAAGAGGAGATTATAAGTATTGGTATCAGATCTGCCATTTTGCTGCGGCCAGTATTCTTCCCCCTCCCATCTTATAACCCAGATGGGCAGCCTGCGAACGGCTCATCAGCCTGTGAACATTTTCCGCAGCCATTGGCCTGATCCCTAGTCAGCAAAATTACACTACTTACGAGAAGTTCCCCCCCCCCCCCCCCCCCCGGCCCTTTTTTCTCTTTTCCAGCCCTGAGAGGGGACACTGTGGTCATCTGCCTAATAAAATCTCTAGTGTGAGTTCCTGAGTCTGGAGTGATTTTCTGGGTGCATTCACTAGGGCAGCGACTCAGACCGGGTACCCCAGAGTGCTTGCTCCCCTGGATTCAAGGGTCTGAGCCACCTTGGGAACTGAGCCAAGTCTTACAATAGGGGCAAAGTCTTTGAGTAGGTGAGAGGGAATGGGATGCACAGAAAGAACAGAAGGGTGGCACTGGTGGAAAGAGAAGACCAATAGAAAAGACTTCCTCTGTTTGCCCATATTTCCCCTAGGGATCACTTAGAAGGACACCATTGGATGAAGTGAGATACTGGAGATGGAGTGGAGAGAAATATGAAATACTTTCTCAGAAAGTTAAAAAAAAAAAAAAAAAAAAGACCAGGTATGGTGGCACACGACTGTAATCCCATCCACTCAGGAGGTTGAGGCAGGAGGATCACAAGTTCAAATCCAGCCTCAGCAACTTAGCAAAATAAAAAATTAAAAGGACTGGAAATGCAGCTCAGTGTTTCAGTCCTTAATATAAGGAAGGAAGGAAGGAGGAAAGAAAAGAGACAAAAGAATTTACTAGGAAAGTGGATAGAATAGTCTGGCAGTGTTGCAAGTTTATTTGAGACCTTGGCTATACAAGAGAATGAGTTCAATCAGTAGGGTGAAGTGATTTTTCTCTTACAACATTCACTTGTTGGCTACAGGTGCAAAGTAAGAGGATAATTTAGGTTCACCAGATATAATAGACCTTTATTGTTTTTATTGGCTACTCAGACTCCAAAAGCCTTCCTTACGTATTGGAACCCCTCTCCTATCTTCCCTATACTTTCCCCACCCTAACAGTTTTGGTGAATGGCATATCCTCCTCCCAACACAGAAGCTCAAATTGCCAGACACTCTCCCAGTCTCCTTTGCAGCAAGGATTGAGCACATGACCAAAGGTGCTTCAAATCAGATGCACTATACTGAATTTTTAATCAGGAGCTAAGAAATAAACGGAGGCAATGAAGCATCCTCACTGGCAGTAGTGGAGGTGGTGGCAGTGGTGGCATCAGTGCCGGCAGCAGTGGCACTGCAGCACCTACCCTTCTGGAATGTGTCCTCACCAAAGCAGTTTTATGCCGTAATTTTGGTTGTGGTTCTTACCACAAAATCTCAAACCTGATTACTCCAGCTCTCCCAATGGTTCTTTGATTTTCCCATACATTCATTATAAAATGGCATATTAATTATCGTAAAACCATTGAGCTCATTTCAAAGCAAGTAGGCAAATTCAGTTTACTACAACAATCATCTTTTGTAGCCTAAATGAGGAAATGTAATGTCATAATAAATACATTTTACAAATTCTGTTATTATCCCCAACTGGTGATTAAAGGTTACATTCCTGTGAGGTTAAGCAACAAAAAGCCTCTTGTACTCGAATGGATGGATAGCTCATGGAATCCCTTTCCTTCCTTCTCCTTGAATACCAGTAAACACAGTGAGAGGAGCTCCCAACACAAGGACAGGGAAGCAAACATGTGTAGTTTAATCACAAGTTAGATCTTTTGTGACGCCTGGCTAGTATCCCAATGTGCTAACTTTTTCTTCCTTCTTGCCAAGATAATAATAACCAGAACAATGCTAGCATTCTCAAACAATTTTGGCAAAAATAAACTTGTTCGCCAGGACTCTCATGAAATATTATGACCAACAGCTTTTTTTTCCCCCTCAAGGCTGAATTGAAATTTTGAGTCTATATTTCTTTTCTTTTCTTTTTTTTGGAGGGGAAGAGGGTACTGGGAATTGAACCCAGAGGCACTTTTACCACTGAGCTACATCCACAATCCTTTTTATTTTAAGACAGTCTCACTAAATTTTTTAGGGCTTTACTTAATTGCTGAGGCTGACCTCAAACTTGGAATCGCCCTGTCTGTCTCAGCCTCCAGGGTCTCTGGGATTACAGGCATGCACCACCAGGGACCCAACCTCATTATCTTGATTTTTATTGATTTGTCTCTCTGCCCTTTGTAATCTCACCTTTGTTTTTCAAACTTTCTACATTAGTATTTTTTGCTTTGTTGTTTTTCTGGTACTGAGGATTGAACCCAAGGACACTTTACCACTGAATTACAACCTCAGTTTTTTTTATTTTTTGTTTTGAGACAGGATATTGCTGAATTGCAGAGGCTGGCCTCCAACTTGAGATCCTCCTGCCTCAACCTCTTTAATGCTGGGAGTACCAACCTGTGCCACCAGACAAGGCTTTGTTTTGTTTTTGAGATGCTCTCTAGCTGGTTGCCCAGGCAAGTCTAGAATTCCTGTGCTCAAGCAATCCTCCTGCCTCAGCCTCTCAATAGTTGAGACTTACAGGCATGTACCACTTCACATAGCTGCATTAGCTTTATTTTTGTTGTTAATTTCCATTTTGCAAGTGAGTAATGTGAGTCTCCAAGGTTGGAGTTTGAAGTCACACAGTTAATTAGTGACTGCCAAGTCTATCCTCAGAAGGGTGGGAGCAAGTCCAAATCCTTTTCAGGATATTCCACAGCTGCTGCATTCTGTGACTTAGGTTTCGATTCTAACTTAAGATCCTAGAAGGCAGTAATGAAATTTTTCTACATTTACATATTGCAAATCACTTAGCTAATGAGGACAGATCTTGAATTGAATTCAATGTTATATTAATAGGAAAAATTTTTTATTTAATTTTTTTAAAAAACTCTGAGGCTTGAGCTGAGGAAGTAGCTCACTGGTAGAGTACTTGCCAATGTACACAAAATCCTGAGTTATGATCCTCATCACCAAAAAAACCCAAACACAAACAAAAATCCCTTTAAGTTTATCTTGTTTATTTATTTATTTGTTTGTTTGTTTGTTTTTAATGGTACTGGGAATTGAACCCAAGGATACCATTGGCTATCTCCCCAATTCTTTTGATTTTTTTTAAACACTTTTTTAGATGGTGATAACCTTTATTTTTTATTCATTTATTTACATGTGGTGCGAGAATCTAACCCAGTGCCTCACACATGCACTCTACCACTGAGCCACAACCCCAGGCCCCTTTTTATTTTTTGAGACAGAGTCTCACTAAGTTGCTTAGGGCCTTGCTAAATTGCTGAGTCTGGCCTTGAACTTGCCCTTGTGCCTCAGCCTCCTGAGCCACTGGGATTAGAGATGTGGTTTGCCCAGCCACCTGAAGTTTTTAAAAAGAACTCTTTATACAAAAGTGTTTCATTTTGATAGGAGATGCAAATATCATAAAAATGAATGATCAATAATATTCTAAAGTTATACTCTCCAAAGTAATAAGCATAGCTTGTGCAGTGGCACATGCCTGTAATCCCAGCAACTCAGGAGGCTGAGACAGGAGAAGCACAAAATCCAGGTCAGTCTCAGAAATTAACAAGACCCTATCTCAAAATAAAAAATAAAAAAAGCCTGGAGGTGTAGCTCAGTAGTAGATCACCTCTGGATTCAATCCCCCAGTATGGCAAGAAGAAAAAGAAAAAGGAAAAATATACTTTATACTCTCCGTGATTTTTTTCTTTCCTTTTTTTTTCTTTTTTGGCACTGGGAATTGGACCCAAGGACAATTTACCACTAAACTACATCCCAACTCTTTTTATTTTTTATTTTGAGACAGGGTCTCACATAATTGCTTAGGGCCTCAATAATTTGCCGGGCCGGGCATGGTGGTGCATGCCTGTAATCCAAGCGACTTGGGAGGCTGAGTCAGGAGGATCGCGAGTTCAAAGCCAGCCTCAGCAACTTAGCAAGGCCCTAAGCAACTCAGTGAGACCCTGTCTCAAAATAAAATACAAAATAGGGCTGGGGATGTGGCTCAGTGGCCGAGTGTCCCTGAGTTCAATCTCTGGTTCCAAAAAAAAATAAAAATAATAAAAATAATTTGCTGGGACTGGTCTTGAATTTGTGATTCTCCTGCCTCAGACTCCCAAGTCGCTGGGATTACAGGCATGTACCACAGTGCAATAAGCCTAGTCTTCACATGAGAAACATGAGACAAATTCCAATATTGGGACATTCTACAAAAATGCCTGGTTAGTACTCCTCAAAACCATTGAAGTCGGTACTCATGTCTTTTTGTTTCTCTCTCATGGAAGCACCAACCCCCAGATGACTTTACAACCTGCTCTTCCCAAGCAGACTTCTACCCTGGACCCCTCACTGACCAGATTTCTAAAAGAAACTTCAAACTGCTTCCCCCACTCTGCCCCCTTCCAGCTAGAAGCAGCCAGAGCGGTGGTAGCCCCCTCTCCTTACGCCAGTGAGGGCAGGCAGTTAGTGTAGAATAAGGAATCTGGTCAAATTGAGGAACGGAAGCCATCAGAGTCTGGGAAGTTAGAAACTGAAAAACCACTAGCTTCCTAAACAAGGATTTGTTAGTGTGGATAAGACCAGTGGGGAATGTTATACTTCCCAGAAAGATTCTTGAGTGCCATCAGGAGAGTCAGCCCCACCCTAAGCCCTTCCCCTCCCTTTAGCCCCATCCTAATCCCTTCCACTCCCTATAAATGCTGGCAACAAAGAACTAATGCTCTTTCCCCTGGCACACCGCTTTTAGGTGTATGGGTGTTAGTTTCTGGCCAGCTAAAGTAAAATCTTCTTTTGGCTTTTTGTGGGAAAAAAAAAAAAAACTATTGAAGTCAAGGCCAGCAACAGATTGGGAAGCTGAGGCAGAAGGATCAAAAGTTCAAAGTCAGCCTCAGCAATTTAGCAAGGCCTTAAACAGTTTAGCAAGATTGTTCAAAATAAAAAATAAAGGGGGCAAGGGATGTGGTTCAGTGGTTAAGTACTCCTGGGTTAAAAAAAAAAAAAAACAGAATGAAGTAATGGATAGGGTGGGAATGAGTGGCAATCTGGGGGCAGGAGGACACTCTCTAGGTAGGGAGGTTGGAGACAATTTCTCCCAGGCGGTGATATTTGAACTGAAGATGGAATGATGAGGAGTCGGCTGTGCCAAAAGCTAGGGAACAGTGTTCCAGGTGGAGGACCCAGCCAGTGTGAAGTCCACGGAAAGTAGAAAAACCTTAGCATTGTGCAGGACCAGAAGGAAGACCAGCATGGCTAGAGTTTGTAACAGAGCAGTGAAGCTGTGGGACATGAGAATAGAGAGGATGGGGTCACTTTCTAGGATGATATTTCATTCCAATTTCCATATTTCACTGCATCATAATTGACATTGCAAAATCGTTGCACCTTGGTTTTTCAGTCCAAAACACTGGTTACCCTTTCATCCTGTAATCATGGCGTGGTGTGATTCTGTTCCTCAAGCCGCTTAAAAGGTAAACAAAGCTGCAGGGTACTCACCAGCGCATGTGGATGCGCATTTGAGTGCTGGGGGCCTTGAGCCTAGAATTCTCAGCGCATGCACAGGGTCAGTATATTTCCAAAAGCTGACTTGCCGTGGTTGTTAGGAGCGGTGCGGCCGTAGTTTCTGAGATCATATCGTGAACAAAGTGAAGCAACTTCTCCATCAAAATAAGATGCAGCAGGTAAGTCATTCCCTGTGACCTAACATCTATCTTGTAGCCACTGGCCGTATGTGTAAACAAAACTTTGAAGACCACTTCCGTTGTTTCTATAAGAGTAGATGATGGATGTAGGGCTGGAGATATAGTTCAGTTGGTAGAGTGCTTGCCTCTCAAGCACAAGGTCCTGGGTTGGATCCCCAGCACCGCGGGGGTGGGGGGGAGTAGATGATGAGCGCTGACGCCTGTTGGAAATATTAAGGGCCTGTCCTTGAAATGGTTATGTACTTGAGTAATTAAGAGCTGGTATCTTTTGTTAGGTCTAATTGGGCGGCTGCAGGGGGAGGGAACATGGTCACCTAGCAACACACTGTGCCAGAAGTGACCAATGAGGCACACCTGCTGACCCTGACGTCCACCTTGGGTCCACCTTTTACTGGGCAGAACCCCTTGACCCCCTTCCTCTGTATAAAAACCCTGAGCAGCCAAAGCCACGTGCGATTTCTCCTGGCTCTCCCACTCCGACTTTCACCCCCGGGGGGCTGGAGATTTCGCCCGGGACACACATTCCAATAAAATCAAGCTACCACTATTGTCTGACTCTGGCGAGCGCACTCTTTTCGCCCACCTCCGCCTTTGGGAGCTCTACCTGCCGGGTCCTCCCGTCATCCTTTCTTGAGTTTTACATCTTTTACCATACTAAAGTCAAAAAGCTTCAAAAAGATGGGAATCTCGGGCACCTACCTGTAATGCCAGCTACTTTGGAGGCTGAGGCAAGAGGATCTCAAGTCCAAGGCCACGGTGGGCAACTTCTGAGACCCTTTCTCAAAATAAAAAATAAAAAGGGCTGGGGATGTAGCTCAGTGGTAAAGGGCCCCCTGGGTTCAATCCCCAGAACCAAAAAAAAAAAAAAAGACAGGAGTTTTGAATGTGCTAGATGGATCTGAAGGTGAAGCACTGTGGCAGAGGGAAAAAGGAAGCACATCTTGTCTGAAGGGTGCTGAGGATGGCAAGTCAGACAACAAAACCAACAACAGAAGCACAGAATCATCATACACAGAAAATTAAATCATAATATACAGAAAATTAAAATTAAATTTTACTTTACAACACTGTAGCAAATTTTCTTAAGTGTAATATTTTGACTACATTGCACAAACCAATAACTAATGTGCTCCTTTTGTTTCCAGAGCAGAAAAATGTTCACTAAACTGTCATATAGACATGATGTGTTGATTTGAACTATTTGTTTTAATGCACATCCACGCGTATATTCCATGCATTGTAATCCTTGCACCAAAGACAGTTTAGTAATAACTGATTTTTAGTAATACTGGCACAATTTTTTTTTTTTTTAAAAAAGAGCTTCACATAGCCAGGCATGATTGCTGACCTACAAAGCCAGTGATTCTGAAGGCTGGGGCAGGAGGATCACAAGTTTGAGGTCTCAGCAATTTAGTGAGGCCCTGAGCAATGTAGACCCAGTTTCAAAATAAAAATAGAGTTCAGGATGTAGCTCAGTGGTAAAGCACCCCTGGGTTCAATTCCCAGTACCCGCCACCCCACACACAAAAAAGCAAGTGAGCCAAACTCATGTTAAGTAAGTAAATAAATAAATAAATAAAAAGAAAAGCTTCATCTAATAGTCCCACCCCACTTTTTTGCAAAAAAGAAAATTGGCATAAAATCTGTTATCACCATGTGATATGGTTGCATGGGAGGGTCCAGTTTACACCTGTTGTCTGACTTGTTCTGCTTTTCCTCTTTTGAAAGTATTTGGGTTTGAACAATAAATTATACAGTTACCCTACGCAAGGGCCACAGTAAAGAATTTGGAGTTTAGGCTGATAGATTGAGGATCCCATAGTGGATCTTTCTGAAGGCTATGTCAGAGCTTTTTCCACCCCTGAAATAAGACAGGGCAACTGCCTTGAGTTTCTTTGCACAGGTCCACAAAAATGACCACCTGCAGTGGAGTCATATTAAATCCCCAAACAGTGAAATAAATCAAATGTAGTTTACATATATTGTGCCAGTGAACACTGGCATCCTGATGTGTGGATCAGCTCATTTCAGGTAGAGCAGGGTGCACAAGGTATCCTGAGAGATTAGGGAGAGGCCACCTGCCAGTCGGGGAGCTCAGAGGCAACCATGATCTTTGATTTCACCATATTGTGGTGCGTTGCATTTTCAGTGGGCCCAGGTAAACAGATTTTCTAATTATATTATCCAGTTATCATTAAACTAACTCTCAAAAACTGGACATGAGGCTCACAAAAATTGACCCATTGACTATAAATTAATAAAACCAGCACAAACCCCAAACAAGGAAATGATAGACCTTATGCTTCTTCTTCTTGTAGAAATGGTTTTTTTTGTTTTTGCTTTGTTTTTGGTACTGGGGATTGAACCCAAGGGTCCTCTACCACTGAGCTATATTCCCTGCCCTTTTTATTTTTTATTTTGAGACAGGGTCTCTCTAAGGCTCTGAGGCTGACCGTGAACTTGCAAATCCTCCTGCCTCAGTCTCCTGAGTCACTGAGATTATAGATGTGTGCCACCTGGCCTGGCTTGTTAGTTCTTTGCCAGCAATGTTATGAGACCAAAACAATATGAGCTAATCATATCTGACCAAAATCTAAGAAGCAAGTGAGAGAATGAGAGAGATTATCAAAAAGGAGTTTTGAAATACATATTTATATCCTCTATCATTAATTATCTTTCTTGCCTGGATGTGTAGTCTGTTTTAAGAAAAATAATCATAATAACATGAGCAATTACAAACAAAAAAATTACAAGTGTGTGTTCAAAGTGTTGTTGGGGCCCCCAAAAGGGGAAAAAAGTGTTCTTGTTCAGTTTAGGCTCACCTACGTCTGTATAGGATTCTAATATTTCAGTGACTGCAAATTTCTTAATGAATCTAGGATTATTCTCTCCCTTCCTCCCTCCCTCCCTCCCCTTCCTTCCTTCCTTCCTTTGTTTCCTTTTTAACTTTTTTTCAGTACCGATGATTGGACCTAGAGCCTCAAGCATGCTAGGAAAGGGCTCTACCGCTGAGCTATATCTTCAGCCCTATAGCATATTCTCAGTGCCCTAGCACAATGTTAGACCCAGAGTAGGTACTCAGTATGTTTGTTCAATGAGTTGGTAAATGAGCCAATGAATGAAGGCCTTCAAGATCCGTAAGCTGCCAACCTGCCCAGCCTTGCCTCACCATATCCCATTCTCCACACGCATCTTACCCTAAGTGCCCAATATCCAGACTACTTAAGGTTTCTTGAAGACAAGTCCAGCCCATCCGTCCCACCCTGGCACACCTCTCTCAGTTTATTCCCACTAACCCTTCAGGACTGGAGCCTGAATGGGATTGCTTCCAGCAAACCTTCCCTGCCCTATCACCCTCTCCCAGATCATGTCTGAAGGTCTTCTTAGATCCCTTATTATATTGTTTGTGATGTTTTATGTTTTTGTGGCCTTCAACCAGGGCTTTAATAAATATCTGCTTGCATGAATGAATAAAGGGATGAAAGAATGAAACCCTTGTCTTGGGCAGGGTATTCAGACACCTGTTTGCTATTAGGATGTCAGTCAGAGGCTCATTGCAGACTCCCCATTGGGCAGGATGAACCTTACAGGAATCTGTCACTTAGATATATTAGTCATTCTGCAAGATTCTTAATTCTACCTCTGTTTTGGGTTTGACTCCTGGCTTTTTCTGGACCAAGCTCTGTCTCCATCTCTGTGTATACGTGTGATCACACTATGAACGTGTGGCTGGCTGCCCCAGGCATGAAGATCTGGGACTATCAGCTTGGTGAAGGTACATGTTCTGGTCTCTTGCCCTTTGCACACGGGAAGCCAGCCAGCCAGTTATATTTAGATTTCTATCACCTGATGGGGTCACCCATTAATCAGGGCACAGTGGCAGCTGCAGTTTCAGGAGTAAACTGAGGTGGAACGAGGAAATGGGCAAGAAAACCAGGCATTGACTCCAGGCTCATTTAAGCAAGTCTCAGGACAGGATGGAAATGTCTGCCTTACATTACACCTAGAGAGTTGGAGGACAGCCAGAAGGAGGAAATTGACTTTAGAGAGAAAGCACTTCTTGGCTTGCACAGGGTAAAGTGAGAGCCCCTGACATCAGCAGGAAGAAAACTGGGTCCCTTGGGGCCCTTTGCCGCCTTGAGGCCAGGTGGAGATGCAGGGGCAGGCTCCTTCCTGCTGGGTAAGCCAGACCTGAGCAAGTGGTTCTTAGACAGGGAGTAACATCCAGCTGTGGTCAGCAGAAAGAACTGCAGTCATCCGACACCATTCACAAGCGAGAAATCAAAAAGAAGCGAACATGGCAGGATTTGTTTTTACAAGCTCCCAAGGGTCTTCTTTGCCCCAGATTTGGTTTATCAAGTGACTGCCCTGTGATTAGGACATCAGCCCTAGATTATCATGGATCCAGTTGTTTCTTCTTCCTTTTAGTTCTGGAATCCATCCTTACCACCATAACTCTTTGCTTTTCCCCAATGATCTATTCCAGATCTCCTATTCACAGCATTGATTTTCCGCAGCAAATCTGAAATGCTTGGATGCTTGCCCCTCACCTTGGAATTATCTACACCCCTCATTCTGGCTTCAAAGTCCCACCTCACCCCAGACTTAACCTTTTTGTTTTTTAATGGTACTGGAAACTGAGCCTTGTGCACTGAGGATGTGAATCACATCACCAGCCTTTTTTATTTATTATTTTGAGACAGGGTCTCACTAAGTTGCCCAGACAAACCTCAAACTTGGGATCCTCCTGCCTCAACCTTCCGAGTTGCTGAAATTACAGGCATAAGCCACTGTACTAGGCTCATCTTTTTCTTTTGACATGAAATGAACTGCATATATTTAAAGCCTACAATTTGGAGTCTGGCATGGTGGCACACCCCTCTAATTCTAGCTAACCATAACCTGCTGAGGTAGGAGGATCCCAAGTTCAACATCCACATGGGCAATTTAGCAAGACCCTGTCCACAATAAAATTTTTTCAAAGAGCTGGGATGTAGCTCAGTAGTGAAGAGCCCCTGGGTTCAATTCCAGCATTGCAAATAATAAAATAAGAATTAAATTTCAAAAGGGCTGGGGATGCAGCTCAGAGGTTCAGTTCACAGTACGAAATAAATAGTCTACAGTTTGAAAACTTTGAACATATGTATATACTCATAGAATCATCATGACAATCACAATAATTAAAACATCTTTCAGCCTCAAAGTTTCCTCTTGCTCTTCTCACATCTCCCCATACCCCACAACCCACCTCCTGTATAGTAACCAGTGATCTGCTTTCTGTTGCTATAGACTAGTTTGCAATTTTTGGAGTTTTACACCTCAAGAGAATCATACAATATGTATTTCTTTTTGTTTGACTTCTTTCATTCAGCATAATTACTCTGAGACTCATCTACGCTGCTGTGTGTATCAAGAACTCATTTCTTAGCCTGGCACAGTGGCAAACACCAGCTACTCAGGAGGCTGGCAAGCTCTAGGCCAGCCTGGGCAATGTAGTGAGACCCTGTTTTCAACTAAAAAATAAAAGGAGCTGGGGACATAACGTAGTGGTAAAGTGTCCCTGGGTTCAATCTCCAGTATTGCAAATGAATGAATGAAAAAAAGGGGCTGGAGATATAGCTCAGTGGTAGAGTGCCACTAGATTCAATCCTCACTACCCCCCACCACACACACAAAGAGTTCATTTCTTTTTATTGCTGAGTAGTAGTCCATTGTATGTATATATTACCATTTGTTTATGTATTTACCTATTTTTGAACATTTAGGTTGTTTTCAGTTTTTTAATTCAAATAAAGCTGCTGTTAACTTTCTTGCACATGTTTTTGCATAGACATTTTCACTTCTCTCGAGTAAATATGTAGGGCACAGTGGCTGGTCATACAATAAGGGCATGTTTAACTTTTTAAGAAACTACTAGATGTTTTTCCAATTGGTTTCTACTTTTTACAATCCCGTCAGTGGTGTATGAGAGTTCCAGTGCTTCCACATCCTTGCCAACACTTGAACAGCCAGTCTTTCATTTTAGCTATCTAATGGATGTATAGGTATCTCATTAAGGTTTGAATTTGCACTTCCCTGATAATTAATGATGTTGAGCATTTTTTTCATGTGATTGTCATTTGCATATCTTTTTAGATGAAGTGTCTTTTTTTTTTTTTTTTTGTACCAGGGATTGAACCTGTGGCTAACTCACTGAGCCACATCCCCAGTCTTTTTTAATATTTTATTTAGAGAGAACATCTCACCTAGTTGCTTAGGTCCTTACTAAGTTACTGAGGCTGACTTTGAACTTGCAACCCTCCTGCCTCAGCCTCCTGAGCCAATGGGATTACAGGCATGCACCACTGAGCCTGGCTTGGTGAAGTGTCTTTTCAAATATTGCCTCCATTTTTAAGTGGGATTACTTGTTTTCTTATCATTACATTTTAAGAATCCTTTATATATTTATCAGATTTGGGATTCACAAATATTACCTCCCAGACCATGACTTGTCTTTTCATTCTCTTAACAGTCTTTCAAATAGAAGTTTCTAATTTCAGTGGAGTTCAATATATTGATTGTTTTTTAATGGATAGTGCTTTCACTGTAATATCTAAGAAGTCTTTCTGAACCAAAGGTCATGAAGATTTTCTCCTAATTTTTTTTCTAGGAGCTTTATAGTTTTAGGTTTACATTTAGCATTTGTGGTCCATTTTGAGTTTTGTGGGTTTTGTTGTTGTTGTTTTCAATTTGCTTGTTTGGGTGCAGGCACACAGTGGCACACACCTGTAATCCCAGCTACTCAGGAAACTGAGGCGGAAGGATCACAAGTTTGAATCTAGTCTGGGCAACTTATCTAGACCCTGTCCCAAAATAGAATGAAAAGGACTGGGAATGTATTTCAGTAGCAGAGCACTTGCCTAATATGTGCAAGGCCCTGGGTTCAGTCCTCATACACATACTCAAAAATGTGTTTGTTTCTTGTATACAGATGTCCTATGGTTTCAGCACTATTCGTTGAAAAAAACTATTACTTCTTTCTTCATCGAATCACATTTGTACCTTTGCTGAAAATCAGTTGGCCACAGATGTATAGGTCTATTTTGGGATTTTTTATTCTGTTCCATTGACTTATTTAAAGAATGGAAAATCTATTCTTTCTCTGGTGAATTGCCTTTACCCCTTTGTCAAAAAATCAATTGCCCGTTCATGTGCAGATCTGTTCCTTCACTCTTTGTTCTGTTCCATTGATATATTTGTGTTTACTCACACCAATTGACACATCATTTTTATTATTGTAGTTTCATAATGACTTGAATCAAGTGTGTTAAGACTTCTAATCTTGTTTTCTTCAATGTTATTTTGGCCATTCTAACTCCTTTGCATTTTCATATGAATTAGCACATTCCACCAAATAATAGTCCACTGAGTTTTAGATTGGAACTGTGTTGATTCTGTAGATCAGTTTGGGGAAAACGGACATCTTATCAACATTGAGTCTTCTGATCTATGTTAGCCAAAAAGAATAGTACGTCCCCTGTACTCTCATGCCACGAGCAACACAGAAGACCTCTGATTCCAGATGTGGATTTCTCCCCACCAGCCAGCAAGCAAGCAGCTCTGCAGCAGTGGGCACCAGACAGGTGTCATCTGATTTAATTCAGTTCTGATACTGTCTACCTGAGATAGTGTCAGATCCCACAGGTTGGGGGCTCAGTCCCCAAACTGCCCTCCACTCATACATTTTAGATGCTAGTTGCAAGTTCCAGGTTGTTTCATCTTGTGCTTCTGACTGACTATAATTGGAGTCCCTCCACCTCTTCCTCAAGTTCCCTCCAGGAACCTCCACATGTTTAGCTATCTGGAAGATCTCCAAACTTTGTCTTTTGGGATTCTTTTATGGCGATTTTATTATATAGGCATGATTGAAGCATGGACCACCATGTTGAAATGTTATTGGATTAAAAGGATATGATCTAAAGCTCATAGACAGGGTGGCACATCTCATCAAAGCCTGGCTACTTCAGCATGCTTGGCTTCTCTCTGCAGCATTCCTCCCTTCAGGGTAAGGGCAGGACACTTCTGGAATGAAGAGGGTCTTATGACCTAATATAAAATAAGGGTAAGTCAGAAAATTAATTAATTAATTTATTTATTTTTCTTTCTTTTTCTTTCTTTCTTTCTTTCTTTCTTTCTTTCTTTCTTTCTTTCATCTTTCTTCATTTTGTATTGGAAATTGAACTCAGGGGCACTTTACCACTAAGCTACATCCCCAAACCTTTTTATATTTTATTTTGAGACAGTGTCTCACTAAGTTGCTTAGAGTCTAAGTTGTTGAGGCTGGCCTAGAACTTGAGATCCTCCTGCCTCAGCCTCCCAAGTCATTGGAATTATAGGTGTGTGCCACTGCATCTGGCCAGAGAACTTCTTTATGGCCAGCTCCAAGACAGAAAGGTGGGGGAAGGTTCAAGTTCCTATGACCTGCCCTGGGGAAGAGAAATTCAAGGATATTGTTGTTGTTGTTTTCAATTCTGGTTTTTATGGCTTGTCTTAGGGAGGGAGATATGAGCTGGAAGCTGGAAATGAAAACAAAAAAGTACATTCATAATATCACATGGCCTATGAGCATACCATAACTCTCCATATATTTAAGTTTTCTTTAATTTTTCTTGGGAATGTTTTGTAGTTTTCAATGTCTAAACCCATCTTCCATTAAATATCAGAAGGATCCTAGGTATTTAATATCATTTGATGGTTTTGTAAATAGTATTTTTAAATTTCAATATTTGATGGATCATTGTTTGTGTATAGAAATACAATTTAGTTTTGTACTGTATCCTGAAACATCATTAAACTCACCCATTATTTCTTGTATCTTTTCTATACATTCTGTGGAATTTCCCACATAGACAATTATAACTTCTGTGAATAAATATGGCTTCACTTTTTCTTTACAATCTGAATTCCTTTTATTGCTTTCCTCTACTTTATTGTTCTGTTTAGGACTTCCAGTACACTGTCAAATATAAATAGGGAAAGCAAATATCATTTATTTGTTTATTTATTTATTTATTTGTTTATACATACCAGGGATTGAACCCAGGGCATTTTACCATTGAGCCACATCCCAAGTCATACATATATGTGTATTTGTATATGTATGTATATGTGTATCTATATATAAATGTATATTATTTAGAGACAGGTCTCACTGAATTGCTTAGGACCTCACTAAGCTGCTGAGGCTGCCTTTGAACTTGCAATCATTCTACCTCAGCCTCCCAAGCCACTGCAATTACAGGCATGTGCCCCACTCAAACATCCTTTATTTTTTATTTTGGTAATGGGGATTGAACCCAGGGATGCTTAATCACTGAGCCACATCCCCAGCCCTTTTTGTGTTTTATTTTGAGACAGGGTCTTGCTAAGTTGCTCAGGGCCTCACTAAGTTGCTGAGGCTGATTTTGAACTTGGGATCCTCCTGCCTCAGCCACGGATCACACCTGTCTAAATTATCACTTCTTCTATTATGTTTTATGACCTTAAGACATAATTAGAAAGCCTTCACTGCACTTCAAGAATATTTGTTTTATTTTTTATATATTTCAATTTTAACTAAAATCTATTTGGGATTTTTAATTTTTTTTTTTTTTTTTTTTTTTTTTAGTACTGGGGATTGAACCCAGGGATGCTCTACTACTACTAAGTTACATCTTCAGCCCTTTTTATTTTGAGATAGGTCTCACTAAATTGCTTAGGGCCTCACTAAGTTGCTGGAGCTGGCCTTAAACTCTCGATCCTCCTGCCTCTCCCTCCCCACTAGCTGGAATGTGCCACGGTATCCAGCTTACCAATAACTATTTTTTGGTTGAAATTTCAAATCCTTATACAAAGTGAAGTGAAATAATAAAAAGAATGAAGATAGCTTTGAGAGGAGAGTTGGAGTGAGAATTTCTGGCCAGGATTTCCTTTCCCTGTCTGGGCTTTCAGCCCTCCCCCCTGTATTTTCCTGTGCTCCTCTGCTCAACCCAGAGACCTGAAGCGCCCATGGTTTCTGCACATCTCCTGGGGAAGCAGGATGGGTTGAGTTCTGACAAACTCCTCTGTATGTATAAGAGCTTACTGTAAAGTTCAACACTTAGTCAATGGAAGTGGGTCATGTGCATCATCTGGTGGTAGAAGTGGGAATGTTTCTAAACTTTTGGCAATTTATAATTTCTACTGAAAACTGGTGGTGGGCCTCCTGCCCTCAAAGCTGGATGGAGGTGGAGGCAGGGATTAATGGCTCTGGCCAGGCTGTAACTCTTTGAGAATCTCTTTAGCTCATCAGGTACTGAAGTGAGTTCTTACCACTCAGCTTTGGGAGTGCCAGGGTGGAGACCATGGCAGAACTCCCCAGGTCTCTGTTCACAGGGGATCCAGGATGCCACCACCCCAGTAAGACTCACCACACTGAATCCCCAAATTCCCCCTGAGAGAATCCCTGGGGTTCCTCTGGGGTAATCCTGTCCTATGTGGCTCCAATTCTAGAATGCAAATCCTCCCCATTTTTAGGGCAGGCCCTCAGGGCTTCCCTGGCATGGAGAACAGCCAAGCTGCCCTAGCTCTAAGGGGCCCCTTTTTAATCAGGCTGCCTTCATGGCCAAAGTGCCCTTCCCTTCTGGCTTTCCCTCCATCTTGAAAACTAGTGGTGGGCCTCCTGCCCACAAAGCTCTGGGATCCAACCTTGTTTTATGGTTCCTTCCTTCCTGGCTGTCCCTAAAGTAAGCCCTCACATCTCTTTCATCAAAGAATTTCAACGGGAGCCCAGATAATAGATAACAATTGAAGCTCAGGTATCTCCCAGAAATATAAGGGCCCTCATTCTTGGTCCAGAAACTTCCTAATGCCCTTCCTCTCTCAAGCTCTGTTGACCTGCTCTTCTTTCTAGTTCCTTAGCCTCAACTATCCCATTTCTCAGCTAGGGAAAAATTTTTGTTTCTTCATAAAACTATACATTGTCTAAATTCTAGAAGATATCCATCCATGTGATATGATCACAATTCTCCGTTAAGTATAGAAAAACAACAGCAATGCAAAAAATACTTCTTGCCTATAGATAGGGAAATTCTGTTATAGCTTATAAAAATTGAATTGAGTTTCTTTCCCATCTGGGTTAGCTGTCTGTCACTGTGATAAAATACCTGAGATAATCAACCTTTTAGGTCAAAGATTCAAAGGTTTTAATCCATAGTTGTTTGGTCCATTGCTTTTGGACCAGTGGCAAAGCAGTTCTTCATAGCGGGAACGTACGATGAAGGAAGTTGCTCACCTCATGGCAGCTGGGAATCAAAGAGAAAGTGGAGGGGCCAGAGTCCCAAAATCTCCTTCAAGGGCCCACGTCCTAAAGGTCCTACCACTTTCCAATAGCACCATGGTCAGCCTTCAACACATGAGCCTTTGGGGAATGCTGGAGATCTAAACTATAGCACCACTCACTTGTTTTGTGGGGAAATCAGTTTTGCTTACATTTGCACATTCATTTCAATATTCTGGATTTATAAACGTAGTCTGGTCTTTGAATTTTTCTTTTAAACTACTTGTCATCTCCACAGTTCCCTTATTAATTAATGAGTAGAATAAAATATTTCACAGGTTTTTTTGTTTTGTTTTGTTTTGTTTTTTGGTACTAGGATGGTATCCCAGGGACACTTTGCTACTGGGCTATACCCCACCCTTTTTATTTTTTATTTTGAGAAAGGATCTCACTAAATTGCTGAGCCTGGCCTCAACTGGTGATCCTCTCACCTCAGCCTCCTGAGTTGCCGAGATCACAAGTGTGTGCCACTATACCTAGCTTTATAGGTGTTCATTTTTATATCAGCATGAGATTCATGACTTTGCCTTTTCTTTAAAATTACATTTTAGCCAGGCGTGGTGGTGTATGCCTGTAATCCCAGGGCTCTGGAGGCTGAGGCAGGAGGACTGTGAGTTCAAAGCCAGCCTCAGCAAGGGCAAGGCGCCAAGCAACTCAGTGAGACCCTGTCTCTAAATAAAATACAAAATGAGCTGGGGATGTGGCTCAGTGGCTGCGTGCCCCTGAGTTCAATCCCCAGTCCCCCCCACAAAAATATAAATAAATAAATAAATAAATAAATAAATAAATAAATAAAATTACCTTTTAACACTTAACTGAGTAGGTCCTGCACCCAGAAATGCCCTACTCCAGCATTGAGACCCTTGTCAACAGGAAAAAGAGGTGTGACCTGTTTCCCCTTCAAAAGCCTCTCTCCTCTGGTGGAGATACACACATCTGTCCTGCAGGGAACCACACCTATGATTGGTGAACTTGGCATAAGAGCAAAGCAGCAATGGTTTGGGGGAGGCTTGCTTTGAAGGTTTTGTTTTGTTTGGCTCAATAACAGCTCAGAGATAGCTGGGAAACCTGTCCCTGTGTGCATTTACTAGGAGGTAAAATGGTTGACTCTTGAAAGTTTTAGAAATGCTTTTTTGACTTTGTCAAGATAGAGTTGCTGGGCTCAGGTTGCGGCTTAGTGGTAGAGTGGTAGAGGTATGTGAGGCACTGGGTTCAATTCTCAGCACCACATATAAAAAAATGAATAAAATAAAAGTCCATCAACAACAAATATGTGTGTGTGTGTGTGTGTGTGTGTGTGTGTATAAAATTTTTTTTAAGGTAGAGTTGCTGCCAGGGGTGGAGGCATATGATTATAATCCCAGCTCTTCAGGTTAGGCAGGAGAATCACAAGTTTAAGATCAGCCTCGAAATAAAAAAGTTTTAAAAAGTTTTAAAAAGGCTGCTGGAGTTGTAGCTCTAGTACCCGAGAAAGAATGAAAGAGGAAGAGGAAGAGTTGCTACTAAGGGCAGTAGGGAGGCAAGAATGGAGGGAATTTGTATTCAGTGAAATCCACTTTGGGAAGATGAAAAAATCCTGGACCTGGATGGTGGAAACGGATGCACAGCAATGTGAACACACCAGTGCCACAGATCTACATGCCTAAAATATTAAAATGGTAATACACTATTGTGTATCATGAATATTACACAGCTTGCCACAATAAAGAAGAAAAAACAGTTTGCCAACTTGAATACTGTTCTTAATGGGTTTTGTTGGGAAAGTTGAAATTGGTAAGAGTTCACAGGTCTCAGAGTATGGTCACTTTTTTTTTTTTAAACTGTGATTTTAAAAAAATAAATAAACCTTTTTCCTCCCACCTCCTCCCCTCAGTTTTCAGCCAAATCACAATGACTATGATCTCACAGATAGATAAGACTCCATGGACAGGAATGAAGGAGATAAAAATAATATTGAATAAAATCACCTGTAGGTTACTTAAACATTTATTACAATGCTTTATAAATAGTTTCTATACCATTTTTTAAGGAATGATGACAAGGAAAAAACCTTGTGTGTATTCAATACAGATGTAATTTTTCTTAAAATACTTTGATCCACCATTGGTTGAATCCATGGATGCAGAACCAGTAGATGAGGGAGGGCTGACTGTGCTTCCTATTGCTCTAAAATAATTGTTTTGATAGCAAATGAGAGAACCCTTCCTTGGACTAATTTAGGCATAAGCAAGAAAGTATTGGGAGGGCCCCAGAAGTGTTGAGAGTGTACTAGTTTCCTGTTTTGTTTTAGCAAAGCATCATACCTTTAGTGCATTAAAACAACATAAATGAGGCAGGGAATGTAGCTGGTGGTAAAGCATTTCCTAGTATGTTCAAGGCCTTCGGTCACATCCCCAGCAGAGAGAGAGAGAGAGAGAGAGAGAGAGAGAGAGAGAGAGAAAGAGAGAGAGAAAGAGACCACAGACATATTTTCTTATAGTTCTGAAAAAGCTAAAGTTCTGCAGTATGAAATGGGTTGGCAAGCTGGTTCTTCTGGAGTCTCTAGGGAAGAATCGGTTTCTTTGCCTTTTTCATCTCCTAGAGGCACCTGTATTCCTCTGTAGGGGTGGGAGAGCTGCCAATGGAACATGGCAGAACATGACAGCTCTGACTAGATATGGATATGGTTGATAAGGGGGACAGGGATGTTGGAACTGCTCTGCACATCCTAGGAAGGAGTGAAGGCCTGGGGAGACAGAATCCAGGTGTCCACACTACCACTCGTGGTAGACAGGTGGGCCAGGTACCATGATGCTCTGAGAGGGGAGTTATCCTCGGAGGCACAGCAGTGGGGTGAGATGGTAGAGAAGAAGTTGTTCCAGTTATTTAGGATATGTAGCAAATTACTCCAAAATATGGTGACTTAAAAAAACCATTTAGGGGCTGGGGTTGTGGCTCAGTGGTAGAGCACTCACCTAGTATGTGTGAGGCCCTGGGTTCGATCCTCAGCACCACATAAAAATAAATAAATAAAATAAAGGTATTGTGTCCATCTACAACAAAAAAATACAAAAAAAACTATTTGGTTTGCTCATTAATTTTTGGGCCAGGGATTTAGGAAGGACTGACTTGGGTACTTCTCACCCAGTATCTCTCCAGTGGTTGTCAGATGTCTTCTGAAGGCCAGAGTTGAATGTTCACTTGAATGGCTGGCTGTGGAGGCTCCTGATAACTCAACCTCTCCTGCCTCTCCTGCATGGCAGGCTGGGCTTTTTGTGTGGTGCTAGCATTTCCCTAGACAGGTGTATCAAGAGGATGAGTTAGAAACTGCATAACATTTTCCAACCTAGCCTCCTAAGTTATGCAGACTCACTTTGTCACTACATTCTGTGGTTCATAAGTGAGTCACTTATGAGGGACAGTCCAGATTCAAGTAAATGGGGCATAGATGCTCATCATTCAATAGGACAAATGTCAAAGAATTAATAGGCATGTTTTGAAACCACTGCAAAGTTAAGTTTAAGGGAAGATGCTGGAGGAGTGACAGATAACTAGGCTGGGATATATTGACAGGTCACAGACAATGTCTAAAAATACTGACGGGTTAAAAAAAAAGTAGATTATGACCAACTTGGCTCCTGGTCAGAGAGGAATAGGGATGGGTCTAGTGAACTTGCATTTGGGAATGAAGAAGAGCAAAGAAAATCCAACAGGGAGAAATGCAATTCCTACTGTATCCACAGCCCAGTCCCAGGGTGAATACATGTCCTCACCTTCACCAGCAGCGAGAAGCTGCCTGCATTCTGTGACTCCACCTTCCAGTGACCATTCCTTTCAATGATACCAGCGGCCACCATGAGAGTTTTCTTCCACATGAGAAGCTTCCACCCAGTGGTTCTCGTTCTACATTTTGATGCCATACAACACAAGTGGAACATTTAATGTCAGCAGTTTCATGATTAGAAGCATACATCTTTGTCCCTTGAAATATTATTTCTGCCCATACTGTCATTTCTTCATTTGTTCTCATGACAGGGATTAATGGACACTTGTGAAGTGGCACAAGAGTTAAGGCCCTCATTTTATAGGTGACTTGGATATCTCCATGAGAAGAAAGAAAAGGCAGGTTCCAACTGGTGGGATAGGATGTTGACAAGGGCATTAAATCATTGAGTGGAGCAGATCTCTTCTGGGCACCTCTAGTCTGAGAGTGTTCAGCTTTAAGAGATGAATGTCTGGTGTGTCCAGCCAATCCCCTTGGGAGGGTCAAGGCTGGATGGGACTTCTGAGAAGGGGAAAGCACCACACATGACCACCAGAGGGCGCACCCCACTTTCCTCCCCGCTTGCTAAGAGCTAATCTGGAGCTCTAGGGGCCTCCTTTAGTCAAATGGCCCTGCAGGTGGCATTTCAGACTTGCAGAAAAAAAGGCCAACATGACCACCCCAATTTCCTTCCCTCCATTTGTGGCATAAAGACAAGTGGTAGTGTCAGAGGAAGAGTGTAGGTGGCAAGGAAATGGGCAGATTCAGATGTCCTGATGTGGGTCCCTCAATTTTGCTTTCAGGCCTCCGTCTGCCTAATGCATGCACTTCTGGTCAGCCACACAATCATCTGCTACTCTCAAAACACGCTGACTTTGTCCACATTCTCTCCACTTGGTGAACTCCTGCACATCCCTTCAAGGTCCATATCAATGCCACTATTTGGATCCTCTTCAGCTTCCTATTTCTGTGCTTCCACAGAGCTAGCATTCATCGCTTTAGTTAGTCATTGTTTATGTGCCCTCTGTCCTGTAGAACATGGGCTCCACCAGTGACCTGTTCATCTCAGTCTCTCCCTGTGATATAGGGCCTGGCACAAAGTGAAGAGCATTGAACTTCACCTCCATTATATTATGTCTTTGCCTTACTCCTGCACCTTGATAGACGAGGGACTTTCTCTTCCCTCCCTCCATCCCTCCCTCCCTCCCTCACTCACTTACTTTCTCCTTTATTTCCTTATTTCCTCCCTCTCTTTCTTCCTTTTTTTGTGCTGGGGATCATTCCCAGAGCCTCGTGCAGATTAGGCAAACATTCTAACACTGAGCAATATCCCCAGTCCTGAGGGCCTTCTTGACAGTGGGCTCTTGGTCTGATTCTTTTCTCCAGTCCCTGTACTGACAGCATAGCACCTGGTCACAGATTTTGTAGAATGACTTTGCCTCCTTTTGTGTATGTGGCTTACTGCTCTCTGTGGACAACTCAACTCCTTTATTCAGTCAACAGATATTTGTCAGGCATTTCTATTGTGCTCAGGATGGTGGTGGGTGGCATGGCTAGGGAGGGTAGTTAGAAGATATCCAGGATTTTACCAAGTGAGGAGAGCAGAGAATAACAGAAGAGAGGAAGAAAACAGAGAGTGCAAAATAGTGGAACAACATCTTTTACTGTCTCATCTCCCCTATGGTCTACTGTTTGTTGTTGTTGTTGTTGTTGTTGTTTGGTTGTTGTTGTTGTTTTGTAGTACTGGGATTGAACCTAGAAGCATTCTGCCTCTGAGCTACATCCCCAGTCTTTAAAAGCATTTTTTTTTTTTTTTTTTTTTTGCGGTGCTGGGGATTGAACCCAGGGCCTTGTGCTTGCGAGGCAAACATTCTACCAACTGAGCTAGATCCCCAGCCCAACAATTTTTTTTGAGACAGCGTCTTGCTAAGTTGTCCAGGCTGGTCTTAACTTGTGATTCTCCTGCCTCAGCCTCCCATGTAGCTGGGGACAGGCATGTGCCAACATGCCAGGCCAGTTCACTGGTTTTGACAACTATCCACAGGCTAGAGTACCTTTGTGGGAAACCAGGAATCCAAGGGAGAAGTTCCAGTACACCACTGTAAGTAGGCACATTAAAGAGAGTAAAAAAAGCAGTTTCATTTTACTTGTGTCCCCTGTTCCCCAAGGGAGTATAGATCTGTGCCAGGAGATATGCCCTCTGCCCACAATTTCTTCCTCAGAAGGAAGCAAGAGTATAGTGAGTGAGAATTCAGCTTTCCCAGCTGTGCAGGACACTGCCCAAGAGTCTCACCTCTTTCTCACCCCAGCCAGAATATTGAGGGGATCAGCAAGGTTGAGTGGCTGGGACAGGTTGGGGGCAAGGAAGAAAGACAGTGCCGCACAAAATCAGGATTCAAAACTCAACTAAGTCTGGGCACAGTGGTGCAGGCCTGCAATCCCAGCGACTCAGGAGACTGAGGCAGGAGAATTGCAAGTTTGAGGCCAGCTTCAGCAACTTCATGAGACCCTGCCTCGAAATAAAAAATAAAAAAGACTGGGGATGTGGCTCAGTGGTTAAGTGCCCCTGGTTCAATCCCCAGTACCAAAACAAAAATAAAAACAAACAAAACTTTACTAAGGACCATATACTAACTGCTTTATAGACTCCATCAGGGGGCATGCTGAAGAGTTGTTCAGGATGCCTCCCCTGCAGATTCCCCAGCAAACCTGTGGACACCCCCAATGCTCTGCATGTCTCATCCCTCAGCCCCCATGGCTGGTTCCCTACACGTGTCTTCTGATGGCAAGCATGAGCTTCTGCAGCTGGCTCACAAACACAGTCAGTTGGTTTGACTCTGCAGAGTTGGAAGAAGGCACTGAAATTTGAGCATTTCAGGGCACTACTCCAGGGAAGACAACTGGGAGACTCAGCACATGGCCTGGCTTTGCCAGGGCAAGAGAAGACATAAAATCTTTAAAAAATTTTTTTCTATTAAAAAAATCTTTCTAGTAACCTTGTTAATCTTCTCTGCATCATTCCAATTTTAGTAAATGTGCTGCCAAAGAGAGCACAGAGATATACAATCTTAAGAATCTGCACACGTGTGTGCATGCACACACACACACATACCCCTAGCTTGCCTGATTGGTGAAGATGTTTTTCTCTCAAAGCCAATAGTAAGGACTGCTTCTTCAGATACAAAGACAGCAAAACAAGACTTCAGGAAACACACACACACACACATACAAAACAACAATAACAAAACATAACATACCACCAAAGGACTATAATAATTTTCCAGGGACTGACCCTCAAATAAATGGAGATTGTTATGATTTGGATCTAAAATGTCCCCCAAAGTTCATGTGCTAAATGTTTGGTCACCAATCTATGATGCTATTGAGAGGTGGTGAAAACTAGGAGGTGGGGTCTAGTTGGAGGAAGTAGGCCACTGGGAAATGTCCTTGAAGGTTATATCTTGTCTCCAGCCTCTTCCCTCCACCCCACCCCACCCTATCTTTTCTTCCCAGCTGCCAGGAGGTGAGCAGGTCTGCTCTACCAAGTGCTCCCTGCCATGATGTTCTGCCTTGCTACAGGCCCAGAAATGACAAAGTCAAATGACCATGGACTGAAACTTCTGAAACCATGAGCCAAAATAAATCTTTCCTTCTTTAAGTTGATTTTCTCAGGTATTTTGTCACAGTGACAGAAAGCTGACTAACAGAGATCTATTAATTGCCTGATGAATAATTAAAATTTATTGTTTTAAGGAAATTCAACAAACTATAAGAACATAGATAGAACTGAGGCCTTGGGTTTGATTCCCAACACCAAAAAAAGAAAAAGAAAAAGAAAGAAAGAAAGAAAGAAAGAAAGAAAGAAAGAAAGAAAGAAAGAAAAAATAAAGATGGATAACAACAACAACAGATCAGGAAAACAAAACATGAACAAAATAAAATGTTCAACAAAGAGATAAAGATTTTTTTTTAATTCTGAAGCTGAAGATCCAGTGAATGGAATTTTTAAAACACAATACAGAGCTTCAGCAGTACACTTGGTCAAACAGAAGAAAGAATCTGTGAACTTGAAAACCAGATGTTTGAAAGGAGGAAAAGAAAAAGAATGAAAAGGAATGGGAAAAGATCACAGGGATACTGTCAAGAGAAATACAGATGAAGGATTTCTAGGAGAATAGGGAAAGGGTAAGAAAGTTTTTTTAAGAAAATAATAGCTGAAAACTTTCCAAATATGGGGAGCAATATGGACATCCAGGTACATTATGCTCAAAGGTTCTCAAGCAAGTTAAACCCAAAGAAGACTGCTTCACTGAGATGCAATCTAATTTTCTCAAATCAAAGACAAAAGGACTTTCTTTCTTTCTTTCTTTTTGCAGTGCTGAGGATTGAACCCAGGGCCTTGTGCTTGTGAGGTAAGCACTCTACCAACTGAGCTATAGCCCCAGCCCAGGACACTCTTTTTTGTTTTTGGTTTGCAGTACTGGGGATCAAACCAAGGGCCTTATGCTTGCTAGGCAGGCCCTCTACCACTGAGATAGGATGTCAGTCCTCAAAAGGAGAATGAATTTTGGAAGCGGCAAAAGAAAAGAGATTCATCACAAACAAGGGAACCCCTTTTAGGCTATCAGCAGATTTTCTAGCAGAAACCCCATGAGCCAGGAGAGAGAGAAATGCTATGTTAAAAGTACTGAAATAAATAAACCCAGCAAATTTAGAAATAAAGCCCCTTTAGAAATAAAAGAGAAAGTCTTTTCTTTATCTTTAGAAATAAAAGATAAAGTCTTTCCTAGACAAGAGAAGCTGAGGGAGTTCACCACCAGTTGATCTGCCTTACAAAAAAAAAAATGCTAAAGGATGCTGCCTTAGTGATGCACACCTGTAATCCCAGCAGCTCAGGAAGCTGAGGCAAGTGGGTTGCAAGTTCAAGGGCAGCCTTGGCAACTTAGCAAGATCTGTCTCAAAATAAAAATAAAAAAGGGCTGGGGGTGTACCACAATAGAGTCCCCTGGGTTAAATTTCTAGTACTGAAGGAAAAGAGGAGGAAGAGGAGGAGGAGGAACTAAAGAAAGAAATGCTAAAGGGAGTTCTTTAAGCTAAAATGAAAGAATGGTAATTATTAATATGAAAACATATGAAAGTGTAGGACTCACTGGTAATGGTAAGTATGCATTCAAATTCAGAATACTCTATTACTGTAATGGTGGTATGTAAATCAAGTTTATTACTGTAATGGTATGGTATGTAAATCAAGTTTATCTCTGGTTTAAGGACAAATATAAAAGTATTAAAAAATTATAGCTATAATAATTTGTTAAGAGATATACAATATACAAAGAAGTAACTTATGACATCAAAAACCTAAAGTGGGAGGGGATAGTTAAAACTGTAGAGCTTTTGTATACAAAGCTAAATCAGATAAAATAGTTACAACTATAAGATATTTTACATAAACCATATTTTTCCACAAAGTAAAACAGCAAAAAGAAGACAGTAAAAAGGAAGCTACATAGAAAATAATTAATAAAATGGAAATAATAAGTCCTTATCCTTCAATAATTACTTTAAATATAAAGGAACTAAATTCTTCAATCAACATAGAGACTGAATGGATTTAAAAAAACAGATCCAACTCTTTGCGGTTCTGTGAGGACCCACATAGGCTAAAAGGGCTATGGTTCCCACCTGTAGAGATGATAATCTTCCACTTAATTGAGGATTAGATGAAATAAGAAATTTAAAGTACTGGTTCCAAGCCTTAGTCCCCAGCAGGTGCTCAGTGATGGGATTTATCAATTCAGTGTTAGGCTGCACAGGCCCAGAAAGGCCCACGAGAGCCATCTGATTGCACACGTTGCCTCCCAATTTCAAGTCCATCAATATCACATTGGTATCTTAGAACTAGTCATGGTGGGAGAATTTATACCATGGAAATTAGCAAATACCACACATCAGGAATCTTCTGAGCAGGTTTTTAAACACTTACCAGACATTCCAGGTTATCATTATTGAGAGCAATAACTCCTCTGGCAGACCCGATGCACATGAGTATTTTACTGATGTGACTGATGCTCATTTTAGTCAGAAGCAGTCCATTCAACAAAATGGTCTCTTGGTTTCCCCAGCCCAAGTTCCCATTCTCAGAGGCCTCACTGGAGATTCAGTCTCACAGTGTTGTAGAAAGTGGCCTACTCAGTCAAAATGCCCACTGGGTATATTTCTTTTCTGTGGTACTGGGGATGGACCCAGGCCATTGAATATGTTAGGCAAGTGCTCCATCACTGAACTACACCCCTAGATCTTTTGGGGTTTTTTTTGAGTCAGGGTCTCACTAAGTTGCCCAGGCTGGTCTCAAACTTGCGATCCTCCTGCCTCAGCCTCATGAGTAGCTGGGATGACAGGCATGTACTGCCGCTCCTGGCTGGACTCATTTCGCAATGCTGCACATCACACACCCTCAGAAACAGGAAGCCCTTTTCCTTGCCTTCTCTGAGCAGAAGCTGGTTTAGTAGTTTCAGCGTTCCCAACAGTTTCAAGAGGCTCTCTTTTGAGATGGTGTGTTTGTAACACATGAGCTGGTCTCTTCCCCAGTGTCTCTGGGTGGACTCTGAGTTCTCTTTCTTCTTGAGCTCCAGACTGCCGTGTCCAGGAATGCTCAGGGAAGACTCCTCTGAGGGGACATCTTGCCCACACACATGCAGATCCTCACTCTGGAGTCTAATCCCTCTCAGATTTGCTTCCACACCACGATGGTACTTTGGTGGACTTTGTGGGAGCAAGAAAGGGTAGTGAGAAGATTCCGGAAGATTCTGGCTTCTGGAAAGCCCGGAGTAGTCAGCGTCCCCGAAAAGGAGAATGGTTGCATGGTGACGGTGCCTGGGTTTCTCCCCCGTGGGCTGACCAGAAAAGGGAAGTGTGGTCAGGTTGGTGCTTACTGCCTTAGGGGTGGGTAAGAGCCTCTCACCAGCTGCAACTGAGCACAGCACTCAAGCCAGCACTATCTCCTCAGCGGCTCACATCTGGATCCCCTGGCAGTTCAGGTAAGCACCATGGCTTTCCCAGGGACAATTTCCTGCTTTCTCCACCATAGGTATCTGCCAGTGTTGGCATCTGGGTCTGTGTCTATGTGAGAAAATGAACAGGCATTGGGGCTGGGGATTGGAACCTACAGCCTTAGTGCAACCACTGGGTGGGATTGGAGAAACACCAGCCTTGAAGCATCCACTCTGCTTGTTGCTGGTTGGGTGACCTCAGGCATCACTTCGTGTCTCTGGGTTTCTGTATGTGTGCCTGGGAGGATGAACCCTACCTCTCAGATTGAAATGAGAATGATTGGGAATGAGATGTGTAAGCTATAAGGGGGTTACTATCTTTCCTGATACTGATGGCGAGATCTGGTATGTGCTCCTGTGAGAGGACCCTCATGGTACTGGGCTAGAGTTGGGGTGAATGCCAAGGCATCAACTAGGTGAACTTTAAGGTACATTTCAAGACTCTCAGATGAAAGAACTGGAACACCACCAGTCTGGGCATCTTTGTCTCTGCATTTCTGGTGTTTAGGTATTTATAAGGCTCTCTGCTTTCCAGAGGCCTCAGAATCATGGTGTCTTGGGTGGAATGAGATCTTGACTCACCGCTCTGCTCTTGCCTTCTGGAAACATAATTTGGGAGGAGATCTGGGGTCAGCTTGTCCATTTCTACTTCTACTGCCTCATGCCCTGGTTGCTAAAGTCCCTCTCTTCCCTGGCCCCCTTGCTCTGAAGGAGCACCCAAAATGGGCACTGCTGCCAGGTGTGGTGGTGCACACCTGTAGTCACACCACTCAGGAGCTAAGTCAGGAGGATCATTTGAGATAGGACTTTGGACTGAATCCAGCCTGGGTGACAGAGATGAAACCCTTTCTTAAAAAAAAAAAAAAAGGAGGAGGAGGAGGAGGAGGAGGAGGGGGAAGAAGAAGAAGAAGGAGAAGAAGAGGAACAAGAAGAAATAATGTCATCCCAGCAACTTAGGAGGCTGAGGCAGGAGGATCACAAGTTCAAAGCCAGCCTGGGCAACTTAGTGAGACCCTTACTCTATAAAGAAAAAGGGGTGGGGATGTAACTCAGTGTTAGAGTGCCCCTGGGTTCAATCCCTAGTACTAAACACACACACACAGAAACACACAATAAGTGGGCATTGTTGAGCCTGCAGAACACAAGGCTGGAATCTTCTTTTTAATTTTTTAGGATTTTTAATTTTTTCTTTCCCTCTGAAAATTTGAAAGTTGCAAAAAATAAGGAAAACAATGACCCAAAATTCTACCACCTAGAACCACTCTGAAGAGTTAGTGTGCTGCCTCCTAGTTGTTTTTCTCCTAGGTACAGATAGTTTTGAGATTTACTTGTATTTTGTCTCAATGTGTGCACAGTCAAGAAGTAGAAGGACAAACGACAGTGCTGTCACGGTGGCACATGTGTGCCCGGTGCCCTCCACTGGTCTGACTGCAAGAGAGCCACCAAGTGGCAGGATTTGAGTTTTCTTCCACATGCTTAGAACCAACTAAACAAGTAAAGTAAGCAACAGCAAGAGGCAATTTCATTTGGCCCCAGGAAAGACTTCCAAGTAGGAAAAATCCTGGGATAAACTGAAGCTGAGCAATCTCCAACTCTGGAGGGTTTTGCTGAGGGCAAACACATCACCCAGAACATCTCAGAAACTTTAGAAAATCAGCCTATTTGGGAGCAGGGAACCAGAAGCTTTTTAACTATGATACCCACAGCTGGGCATCACTTATTGAAATCCTAGGGACTCAGGAGACTGAAGGAAGAGATTGAAAATTTGAGACCAGCCTCAGCAACTTAGTGAGACCCTGTCTCAAAATAAAAGATTAAAAGGTCTGGGGGTTGTGGTTCAGTGGTAGAGTGTCCCTGGGTTCAGCCCCCATGCACCTCAAAACCAACCAACAAAAAAAAAATCTCCCAATAATTCGCTCATGATGTTTTCTTGTTAACTATCATTCTATTACTGCATCCTATCCCATCAAGTAATTCTCTAATTTACTCCCAGTCCCTCACTGTTTGATCTCTGGGTAGTTCCCTGTTTATCTATACTTAGGTGAACATATTTATGCATTTAGGATTTACTTTCTTCTGATTGCTTTTTAGACTAGATTTTTAGAAATATTGAATCGAAGGACATGACCATTTTAAAATGTATTGCTTGCTCACCATGCACCTCCTCCCCTGAAACCTTCCACATCCTACGTCTCTTCCCTTCCCCCAGAAGTCCAAGCCCTTTATCCCTCTATTAAGTTCAATATAAGATTCAGTCATCTTGCATATTAGACTTATAATAAAATTTGTATGGTCTTTTAAAAAAAAAAATCAAGAATCACAACTGAACTCCATGACCCATTTAGAACCACATCCATACAGACCAGTAGCTTTTCCTTCCGTTGCAAAAATTCCAGGCTTCTAAACCATGTGTGATTTCATCAGTGCTGCCAGGAGTTGCAAATGGCTAGACTTTCTGGCAGAATATAATTTGGAGTCCTCAGTAAAATCTAAGAGCCTACTAATTTTAGTTTAACAAAATTGTTTTAGTAGTTGTTAATAATTTAAGAAACTATTGGTAAATGGTCCTTTATTTTCATGTAAAAAGGAAAGTATATAGAATTGCAGACCAAATGACCAAAGATTTGAAGAAAGCATTGACTTTTTTGGATGGATTCAAGGCCCATCCTGTGTCCATGACAAAATCAAGCAGTGAGTTGGAGGGGAAGGATCAGAGGAGGGAAGAGTATGCTTCAAAACCATTTGTTTCCGTGTCCTGCCTCCAAGTCAGCAGAATAAAATAATTCACAGATTTGTGTGACACAAACTTATTTCAAATGTGAATTTGTAAATTACACCCCTATGGAAAGTCTTGCCATTTTTATTGATTTTACATGATACCTAAATAAAAACAGAATGCAGTTATGCAAATAAAGCTTCAAGATAACGAGATTGCTGTCTCCAAATACCTCCTGTGTACAAACCACAGAACTGCCACCACCTTGGTAGGTCAGTTCAATACGCTGAGCCCAGTCTAGGGAGGTGAAGAAGGGCACAGGGAGTCCTGGGCAGAGGGTTAGCAGGGCACCAGAAGTGTGGGGGAAGGGAGTGCTAAGGCTGCTGAAGTGGGCAGGGTGCCCATACAGAATGGCCTTGACCATGCTAAGTACAAAGGAGGTCAGCTTCCACTTTGCTCTAATCATAAAGAACCACTGAAAGGCTTATGACAGGGAAGAGACAGGGTCATATTTACATTTGGCAGCTAGTGGAAGATCAGATAGGTGATAGGAGCCAGTAAAAGCTCAATGGATCAGGTGCAGAGATATGAAGACTTGAACTAAAGCAGGGAAAGTAGATATGGAAAAGAGGGAATGAATTTGAAAGCCCAAGTGGAGGTGAAATATAGAGGCAGGGTGGCTGGCTGGCTGAGGTGGGTGGACACGGGCTCATTGGAGAAGGAAGAATGAGGTTGGGGCTTCCAGTCTTTCACAGAATTGCAAGGATAGAGAAAGAAAAGACACTGGACTCCCTCTAATTACCCAGCCCTGCTCTACCCCATGCAGACTCTGATTTTAACTTGTCATCAACTATCCACATGACTGTTTCTGGTGCTGAAGATCAGGTGGGAATGTGCCCCACCCCCACAAAAAAAAAGATCAGAGAGTCTGGAAACCAGAAGGGAATCAGGTAAGAACTGCTGATGCTGATGAGCCTGGATAGTATCTACAGTCTCTCAGGACCTTGAGATCTAGGTTGAGGTCAGCTCAAACCTTCACTGCACAGCCAGCTTCAGGGCTTTCCATCACCCTTCCTGGGATGTCTGCAGTTTCTCTAGGAGGCCACCTCTTCCCTGCTGGTCAGCACTGGCTCACAACTTCTGGACTCTACATGCACTGATCTAGGGATAAACGGATCCCCTTTCCTGGATTCGTTGGCCACCAAAACAAATCTGCTCACAAAAGCACTTGGTAGATATAAAGACTTTACTAAGGATGGGTAGTGGGGCTCCAATGGGGTGTACAGTGCAGCATGCAAACTACAAACTGACTGTAACAAAGCCCTCTTTTGAAATTATCTTTGCAGCCCCATCCTGGACACTCCCCCCACCATCCTGGACACTCCCTCCCCACCCCCCAGTGCTGGGGATTGAACCCAGGGCCTCACACATGCTAAACAAACACTCTATCACTGAACCCATCTGAGTACTTTCTTAGTTCATTCTCCCATCTCTATACCAGGGACTCCCCTTCTTCACTTCCTCCCATCCCTCTTCTCATCACCCCCCCCATGATTCCATGTTCTTCCCCCTCTATGACCCAAAGGAATTCAACACTCCCCAATTTTTATTAACAAACTTTAATCCTGGCCCAGCCTGCTCCCCTAAGCGCTCTGTAATATCCTTTTGACAGTGGCTGCCCTTCTTGGCACTTGTAATTGTAAATAGAACATTTCTTGTTTGCTCTTAATGCCCCAAATCTGGTGATCTTCTCTTCTATGTTTAATCTTTTGGAAGCATTTCCACCTAACAAGACAGGTGAGACATTAAGGGTCTTGTTCCAAGCAGGTGCCCAGCACATTGGAAACAAGAAACCTGTTCCCTCGATGCCCAGCCCAGGACCCTTCAATGTTTCATATTTATGTGCATATGTTGGTACCTTTCACATTCTAAAATATTTCTCACTGAGGAGATATCTCAGTTGGGAAAAAAAAGGCAAATGCTGAATAAACTCACCGTCTCAGGAATTTCTGATGAAGGTTCTGTCACTGACTCCCTGGAAATGCCTTTTAGAGAAGAGAGACTTGGGGCTGAGGTGTGATTGCCTTAGCTGCTCTCCCATCCCGTCCTTCCTCTCCCCCACCCCGTGGAATGTCTTGCTCAATTCTTGCCCCTGAAACCACTCAGAATTGCAATAGTCTTCTCACTGATGTTGCCTGAAAATGTCTTGGGCAATTAGAAGATTGGGGAGAAACCAATGGGAAGCTGGAGCCCCCAGAGCTCACATGGCTCTGCTCCCTAGCCAGCCTCTGGTGACTTTGGACATACATTTCCAAATGTCCATACACTTTGGACATTCCTGTGCCATGGCACAGGAATTTCAGAGCCTTGATTCAAATTATCTATGATCCTGCATGGTCATAAGGGAACTCCACCCATCATGGAGAAAGAGGCTGTCATATCTTTCATTCCTTCATGTATTCACAGGCACATATGGAGCATTTACTGAGTCCCAGGTGATGTTCTAGGCACTAGAAACAATGATAAAGAGAGAAGCAAGGCCCTACTCACATGCTGACGTGTGCTGACACAGGCGCCAGCGTGGGGGACAATATAATTGGCAGAACAAACGCACTAAAATACAACTTTTGTTGTAACGGTCTCATCTGGAGGACAAACACCTTTCAACCGTTGACCATAACATGTTTCAGAAATAACAGCGTCCCTTTGAATAGCTGAGCAGCAGTCATCAGAAGGAGCTGCAAGGAGGAAGGCAGCCCCAGAAGGAAGTGCCCTGGGAATGTGCACTATGTGGGAAGCAGTGCTGGAATGTGGAAGAGGAATCTGTTACTCATTGTGGGACCTCTGTTCTCCAGCCTCGCCCACCACCCCACTCTGTCCCCCAGGTCATTGATTTTTGCCTCCTACTTTGGAGGAAATGAAGCTTTGGGGTGTGAGCTCTCAACTTCCTGTTCTCAGACCTCAGTCTTCTCTGGTTCCATTCAGCCTTAACCCCCTCTCTCCATCCTTGTTTCCTTTTGAAAGCTCATTCTTTTATCTGGGTGGTGAAGGTATCACCTCTGGTCTTCTTGGATCTTGTTCCTGCCCTCTCCTATCCCTGCATTTCATTCTGGTCATCACTCTTGGCACCATCACAGTTTATGAACATGCCAAAGTCTTGGATACTATACACAAACAATCTTTACTCGGCCTCAATTCCCTCCCTTCTTAAAGTTCAGGCTTCCCTTGCCTGCTGGGATACCCTTCTCTCCAGTTCCCATCCTCCTCTTGGTTATTCCTTTGAAAGTTCATCCCCTTTGAAAGTTCATCTTTCTCTTTCCTTCTACTTTGATGCATAGATTCCTCCTTTGAAAGTTCTTCCTTCTCTTTCCTTCTACTTTGATGCATAGATTCTTTAGGATTCCATCTTTCTCTCTGGTCTTCTCAGAGTGCATGAGGCTTAGAGACTTTCCTGAAGGCAGGATGATTGAGGAGGAAGGGGAGACAGCATAGGATTTCTGAGCTCCTGAGCAAGGGGCACTGTGAGGTTGGAAGGGAATGCCAAGCAGGGAGGACACAAGTCTAGATAAAGGGGAGGGGTCCCATAGGAACTGCATTCCTACATCCCCATGATATTCAGTTATAACTGTCCTCCAAGGACCTTGCAAAAAGACTCTCAGATGTCCCTGCTCCTGCCAAAGCACTAGTGAAGGAAAACTGAGGATTCAGTGAATCAGTTTGTCTTCCTTCAAGTTTACACACTCAAGCAAATGGGTTTAAATGAAGAGGAAGTGGAGAGAGAGAGAGAAGACAGAGCCTTGCCCTGGAGAGAAATGACTCATTCATTGATGGTGAGCTTCTGGTGGGCTTTCAGGTGCTGTGACAAATAGACAGGGAAGTTATTTGGGTTCAAGGAGTTTTGGTAGCTTTCATTTTACCTGGCTCCTTCTGCTGCCACTTATGACTGTTTCAGGGAATAAGCATTCAGCTCATCACCAGCCCCAGGTGGGAGCTCTGCAGAGGAACCATGAGCAGAGCTATTCTCTGAGGCCTGAGAACCACGTGGAGTGCTTGTTAAAATTGCTGATGCTTGTGGCAATAACCTGTAGTTCCCGCTATTTGGGAGGCTGAGGGCTGGAGCATCACGATTTTGAAGTCAGTCTGGGCAACTTATCAAGCCCTTGTCTCAAAATAAAAAGGGCTGGGGATGTAGGTCAGGGGTAGAGTACCTCTAGGTTCAAACCAGAAAAGAAAAAGTTGATGCTCAAGTCCTATTCTAGACCTACAAATCAGAATTGGGAGTGGAGGGGGACATAGGGCCCTGCATTAAAATGCATTTTAATACATTTCTCAGGCAACTTAATGTAATTCTTGAGAAGCCCAGGTTCAGTGGTCAAAAATTAAGGCCCTAGAGTCGGATGAATCTGGGTTCAGTTTCTGATTTTTCACTTACAAGCTCTGCAACTTTGGTCAAGTTGTTTAGCCTTTGTTTTTTCATCTGTAAACCAGAATAATAATCAGGATTATCACCTTATAGAGAGCTGTGATCTTGGGCATGTGGAGTAGTTAGAACTCATGATAAGTTAGTATACAATGAGTGTTATATTTCTAAAGTGCATTTTCATACAGAGGTCCTCATAATGTGCAACAAGAAGTCACAGCTAGGGCTGGGGATAGAGCTCAATGGTAGAGCACTTGCCTAACATGCATGAAGCCCTGGGTTCCATCCCCAGTGCTGCAGGGGGTTGTGGGGAAGAAGTCACAGCTAAAGACTGAAGTCTTGCCAATATTGGAAGCTCTTGAATCATAATTCTGCTTTCAGTTCTGTTACGAAAAGAAAGAATTTATCAGCTTCGTGTCAGGGTGGCAGAGTACACAGAGTACAAACTTGGTGTCAGGCTGGACTGAGCTGGAATCTTAGGAAGCCAATTAGCCTGTGGAGACATTAGCAAATCTCTTAACCTCTCTGAGTTCTATTTCTTCATTTGTAAAATGGAAGTACAGTCAGTGCTCAATGTGAACAGGTTCCATATCCACAGATTCAACCAACAGAGGATTGAAAATATTTTTTAAAAAATATTGTGTGTCTCTTTGCTTACCAGGAGTGGTGGCACATGCTTATAATACTGGCTACCCATGAGGCTAAGACAGGAGGATTGCAAGTTCAAGACCAGCCTTAGCAACTTAGTGAGGCCCTAAGTAACTTAGTGAAACCCTGTCTCTAAATAAAATATTTAAAAAGGGCTGGACACAGATGGGGTGTTCTTCTCAAAGTACTGTCATTTCTTTAAAAAAAAAATTTGTTTAAATAAAAAGGTTTTCCATTTTCTCTCCAAAAAAAGGTGGGGGCGCTGGGATGTTGCTCAGTGGTTAAACATCCCTGGATTCAATCCCTGGTGCCAAAATAAATATATAAATAATAAAAAGGGTTGGGGGTATAACTTATGGTAGGGCATTCCTGGGTTCAATCCTCATACCAGGGGAAAAAATAAAGTTGTGTCTGAACTGAACCCATACAGACTTTTTTCCTTGTCATTATTCCCTAAACAATAAAACAATAGCTATTAACATAGCATATACACTGTACTGGGCACTGTAAGTAATCAATTGTAAGAATGATTTGAAGTACCATATATGGGTGGATATTTGTGGGTTATGTGCAAATACTATATCATTTTATAGAAAGGACTGAGCTTAAACAGATTTTGGTATTCAAAGGAAGTCATGGAACCAATCCCCCCCAATTCCATGCTTCCCCATACTGTAGTAATGGCCCCTCCCTTGGGGCTGTAACATATATATCAGAGGTTCGAAACCTTGGCCTCATATTAGAATCATCTGGAGAACTTTAAAAAAAGGAACAAAACCCCAATAGGCAGGAACCACCCCAGATCAATTACATCACAATCTTTGGTGTTTTGTACATAGGCATTTTTGGGGGGTGGTACTTTGGAGGGAACCCAGGGGTGCTTTGTCACTGAGCTTCATCCCCAGTCCTTTTCATTTTTTATTTTGAAACAGGGTCTTGCTAAGTTGCTTAGGGACTCACTAGGTTGCTGAGGCTGGTCTCGAACTTGTGATCCTCCTGAGTCACTGGGATTATAGGTATGCACCACTGTTTCAGGCTGTGTACAACAGCAATTTTTAATGCCCTCTAGGTGATTCCAATATATAGGGGTGGGGACTTCTGGTAGACCTTAAGGTTTTAGTCTGCCAACCGTCTAAAAGTCTATAGGAAACAAGGTCAGGTCCTGCCAGCTCCCTGACCTCCTCCCAGGTTAGCAGCTGGGACCCCTACACCTGCACTTCCACACTCAGCCCTTCCCCCTGCCCCAAGACTAGCACTGATCTATGGGTGAGGGGTACGACCAGCTCCGTTCTCATATCAGGTTCCACTCTCTTGATCTAGACTGGATTTGGGGTCCCCATTCTTTGGTTCCCAGGGCCCTGTTTTATCCCTGAGTGTGAGTCCTGCCATCCCATCTTCTCAGCCTCTAAAAAAACAAAAGCAAAAAATATTTTTCCTCCCATGTGGCAGCCTTTCCCCCCAGTGACCCCTGGTCCACCTTGTGGCAGGATTCTGCTGCTTGGTAACTGGGCTAGCAATTCAGGTACCACGTGTTGGACTTCTGGTCAACGATGGCAGATCATCACTCTTCTTTCCCCTTACTTTCCTGAGACATCACTAAGATGGCAAAAAAAGAAAAAAAAACCTTTTTAAATGTATAAACTCATGCAATTACTTTAACTAAAGAGTGTCGTCATCCCATTGAGGTATGAGCTTGAAGCCATTTGTGTGCAGACCTCTTCCTCCCTCAATATGTCCACCTCCTAATCCCTGGAACCAGGGACAAAGTCAGATTTTATGCTAAAGGGGAATTATGTTTGAAGACAGAATTTAGGTTGCTAATCAGCTGACTTTGAAATGAAGAAATACATTGGGTACACCCAATGTAACCACAAGAATCCTCATACATGGGAGAACAGAGGAGAACACAGAGGGAGATGTGCCTAAGGAAGAGTGATCAGAGAAGTGCAATGATCTGAAGATGGGGGAGGAGGCCATGAGTCAAGGAAAGTCACAGATTTTCCAGAAAAGGCATAGCCCTTTCAACACTTTTATTTTGTCCCTACAAGTGAGACTTATATGGACTTCTAACCTCCAGAATGGTTAAGATAACTAATTTTTTTAAAGAGACAGGGCCTCTCTAAAAGTTTAGTTAGGGCCAGGGTGGCCCTAAACTTCTGTGCTCAAGTGATCCTCCTGCCTCAGCCTCCTGAGTAGATAGACAATAGGCAAGTACCACCACACAAGGAATGAATGATAAATTTGTATTGTTTTACACCAGTAATTTGATAGAACAGCCCTAGGAAATGAACACAGTTTGATTCTGACAACTGTTGCCACCTGGGCTCCCACTTATGGCCGTGAGGATGACCTCCCCAAAAAAACATTTCAGTTCAATTTCAAAACGTTTAAGCCAGGTGTGAGAGTGCACACCTATAATTCCAGCAACTTTGGAGGCTGAAGCAAGAGGATCTCAAGTTCAAGGTCTGCCTCAGCAACTTAGTGAGACTGTGTCTCAAAATAAAAAATAAAAGGGCTGGGGATGTGGCTCAGTGGTTAAGGGCCCCTTGGTTCAATTCCCAATACCAAAAATTAATTAATTAATTAATTAATTAATTAATTTAAAAAATACAAACAAAAACCCTTTTTTAGTTATTTTTTATTATTAAGCAGACTCATTTTAGTTTTTTAAAATTTGGCCACGCTCATTTTGAAACCTCAGTCTTATATTTGACTCAGATCTCATCCTTTGTCCTGATGAGAGAGTATTGACAGGGGTGGAGGTGTCTCAGTTCTCTTAACACCCCCTTCCTTATACTTATCTCCCAGCATTGAATTGAGGGAGAAAGGGAGGACAAGCAATTATCCATGGGAAGCATCCCATCATTGGGCCATTATTACTGATAGAGTTTGTGGTGGTGGCATTAAGGCTTCTAACCAACCCAATAATGAGGGCCTCAACCCCTGGCTTGAGAGTCTCTTGTGGTCCCCTGAGAGATATTGCTACATCCTTGGGCTGATTCTCAGCATCCTCTCATGCAAGCACTTCTTTGTCCCATGCTTCAGTAGTTTTCAGCTGTCCTGTACTCCCCAATCTTATCGACCCTCTGTGGCCCCAACTTCAGGCCTGTGGCAAGGATAGGATCCGGCTTCTATACCTTTCTAGGGCCTGAACTTGATCATGTAGCCATTGTCCATTGCCGTTGCCCATTCCCTATATTTCCTCCCCTCTCTGGAAGCACCTTCACCATTAAACTAAGCTGGTTGGCCTATGGAACATCCAAGTGGGAATGGGATGTGATTCTCTTAGGCCTCTTTCTCAACTGTACTCTCTCAGAAAGACATGTCCTTTTCAGGTCTATTGAAAAGGCATCTCCTATCGGTCCATGGGAACAGGGGAGACTTGCAATGCTGTTTCTCTGTTTTTAGAATGTGGGGAATTTAGGACTTTTATTTTTCATTATGGGCTCTGACCATTAACTCAGGGGGAACCCCTGTGGTCCCTCACTCCACTATCACACTGCCACAGTGATGCCCCTTCTACAGCAAGATGTTCTGAAACCCTGTTGGCCTTCCCTTGATGACTTCGGGACATCATTATCAACATCAACAGAGGAAGGCCCCATGACTTGGACAGAAAGCATTCTGGCCTTCCTGGGTGACCTTGGGCAGGTCACTTTACTTTGGTCTCAGCTCCCCATCTGGGGAGTGGTTGAAAAAAAAATTAGGAGAGAGATGAACTGTACTTAGCAGACTGCTCAGTCTGCACTAAGCATGCTCGAAATATCTAATGGCAAATCAAGTCAGTTTTATTTGATAAAAATAACCAAAAAAAAAAAAAACAGAAATAAAAATACCTATCCCTCTGAGTAGTTCTGAAGTGACCCATAGTTTCACTTTCAATAACATCATTCTACTTCCTATTTCTTTCCCAGAAACCAGATGAGAATGAAATTTCTTTGACCTTGAAACTTGAACAAAGGCTTTTCATGAAAACTGTGTATACTACATGGTCAACTGACCCTTCAATTTTATTAAAGTGAATGCAAATAGTTTAAAAATCAAGTAACGCAGAAGGTTTATAGTGAAGAGCTGTGATCCCTGTTTTTCTACCTTTCCTTCCACCCAGTCCTCTGACACAATGGATTTTAACCCTTGAGTCCTGGCATTGGTTTTGCACCTCTGAAGTGCAGGTTTGTGTTGCTTTTTGGAGAAATTCTTCAAGAGTAAAACAAAAAGACAAAGAGGTAGAAACTATGAGAGGAAAGATAGATGAAGAACCAGGGGACAAATATCTGAATAAAAAGAAAAAGAACTGACAAAATGGAAAGAAGAAAATTCTGTCTACTCTGTCTCTATCTATCTGTGTCTTTACCCAAGGGTAAAGGTGAAATTTCTATTTACATTTGTTGAGCAAAGAGGCTGCTTTCTGATATATGGCCCCTTCTTAAGTCCAGTGTTCTTTTAACTTCATTGGTCCCAATAAAACCAAATTTCACAGCCTCCTACTAAAAGCCATTTCCGGTCTCCATTTTCTTTTCTTTTCTTTTCTTTTCCCCTTGGTTCCTCTTCCTCTACTGCTCTTTTCTTGCACATCCTGAAAAAATGACCTGTGACAAAAATCTCTGCTGTGTACATACTTAGGGGTAAGTTATTCCAGGGAGCTGACACTTGGATCCCTTAAGAATAAATCCTCATTAGCCAGGCATGGTGGCGCACGCCTGTAATCCCAGCAGCTTGGGAGACTGAGGCAGGAGGATCGCGAGTTCAAAGCCAGCCTCAGCAACTTAGTAAGGCCCTAAGCAACTCAGTGAGACTCTGTCTCTAAATAAAATACAAAACAGGGCTGGGGATTTGACTCAGTGGTGGAGTGCACCTGGGTTCAATCCCCAGTACCAAAAAAAGAAAAAAAAAAAAAAAAAGAATAAATCCCCATTAGACAAAGGGGACTGAAGGAAAGGGAGGGGGATGGGAACAGGAAAGACAGTAGAATGGATTGGACATAACTTTTCTATGTTCATATATGAATTCACAACCTGAGTAAATGGGATGTTATGCTCCATGTATGTATAATATGTCAAAATTCACTCTACTGTCATGTATATCTAAAAATAACAAATTAAAAAAAGAAAAACCCCTTTAGGCAGGGAATTCTTTCAAACAGCATTTGGCCTTTACCTAAAGTTGCAATAAATCACACCTAGAAAAATGCATCTATATTTTAAATGTAATTTTCCATTATTTTAACTTGTTGTACATTCCAGAATTTTAAATTTAAGATATACAAATTTCTGAGGGTGGAGGGAGAGGCAAAATGTGATCTGTTTAGCTTTATATATCAATCTTCCTCTTAAAATGTTTAAGCATATAGATGATTCTCTTTTTTAAATGATATTATACTTTAAAATACCAATAAACTATGTCAAGCAATAAAATGTCAATGCAGAAGTCAAAAAGAATAAATCCCCAGTACATTTACCCATAGGGATAAGTCAGAAAAGTCACATAGAGGAGAAAAGTAAACTACAGAGTGACGTATATAGAAGAGCACTACTTATACATTATTGGTTTTTACCACATATAACTGTATCAGTAGCCAAAGAACATTGTACTTGTCCAAGTCAAAACTTGGAATAAAGAAATTAAGTTTGAAACTAAAGATCCAAGTCATGATACACCAGTTTAACCAATAAAAACACTATGCCATTAATATAAACATATTTTTAAATTTTCATCCAGGTTAGATCTTAGTAGTAATAATGGCTTTATAGCAGTCTGATGCTGCCCTGTTTCTCTGTCACCTGCCTAGATGCCTTTTCATATAACTAATACTACTCGAAACCATGCATCTGAAATGGCACTGTATGAATATGCATGGGTGAGTTTCCATTGGCTACATGGTGACCCAGGAAGTTGTGTGTAACCAGGAAGACAGGATACCTCCCAGGATCCCTGCAAAGTTGCTTTCACTTTGAAACCAAATGAACTGGCAAAGTGTCCACTCCATGGATGAAGGGAGCCTTCTCTCTCTCCCAAGAATTCCTTGAATTCCTGGGGACTATCCCAAATAGTTCATCCTGCAACCCTGCTCCCCATTTTCACTTGAAGCCTGGCAGCTGCTATTCTCTCTTCCTGCCTATATGCTCTCCCTGACTTGGAAAACCACTGCATACATATCATTCCTGACTCACCCCCACAGGGTCTGCTCATACAAGCTTTGGTACATTGTACAGTTTTATTGAAGGTTTGTTGGTAACGGAAGGCTATAACAGCATAATACAGGCAGACATTTACAGTTGAATATTACATGTAAATACCCAATAAATGCATTGGTTATTTTCCAATATGGGTTCTTTGTAATTATGCTCTGACTAGGGCCTCTCCCTCTGTGGCTAATCTATTCCAAGACTCTCCTCCTCTCTAGTCTGACACCTTCAGCCCCCAAATGTCTGTTACTTTTCTTATGCTAACTCAGTTTGCTCTGCATCTTCAGCTTTCCCCTCCTGATCAGGAGATTCATTATCTCCGTCCATTTTTCTGTTGCTATAAGAGAACACCTGAGACTGGTAAGTTCTAAAGAAAAGAGGTTTATTTTGGCTCAGTGTTCTGGAGGCTGAGAAGTCCAAGGTCAGGTGGCTGAATCTGGTGAGGGCCTCGTGGAGATTTGACTCAAGGAAGAAAGGGAATTGGGTGCATGCAGAAGAGAAGCAAGTTGTGCTATAACCTAGTTTTGCAAGCATAAGAACTCAATCACATGAGATAGCATTAATCCCTTCATGAGGAATCCATCCTCATGAGAGTCCCAAACACCCCTAGAGAGTCCCACCACCTCTCAACACTGTCACATTAGGCACCACGGTGCAAGATGAGTTTTGGTGGGGAAAACACATATTCCAACTACAGCATCCATTAAGGTATTTTTCTAACCCCCACTTCAAAAAAAAAAAAAGCCCTCAGAATTCTCTTTCCTGTTTTAAGTTTTATCTTATCTTTATGATATAAAAAGAACTGTAGTCAATTATTGCTTTAAATGGCACTTTTCCCCTTCTGCTGCATTTTGGCAATATAAGGAGAGTGATTATGTCTTCTGTTTCCAGAGTACCTAGTGGGTGCATACCTTGTCTATAGTCCTCACAAAGCCCTGTAAAGTAGTAGACAGTGTCATTCCCAGATTATAGATGGAAACACTGAGGCTCAGAGAAGGTTAAGTGACTTGCCTGAGTCCCCTAGCTGCTGATATGTAGGGTTTGACTATGAACCAGTGGCCATCTTATTCCTAAGCAGATGACTGCCTCCACAAAGCACGGTAGATCCAGCCTTTCATTCATGCATTATTCTCTATCTCCATTCTCCTTAGGATTCCACTGCAATGATTTCATGGATCAACTATTTCTGGATCATCTTGGCAGTGGCCATCATCGTTGTCTTTGTTCCTAGGCCTCATCCTATACTGTATCTGTCGGTGGCAGCTCAGACAAGGTAACAGCCATCTCACTCTCCTTATATTGCCAGGGGGATGGATGTCAGGGCATTAGAGCTCCTTTAGGGCAGGAAGATTAGTCCTGGGCCTCTATGGGCTGCGTGTTGAATTAGGTGTCATGCTTTTCTGGATGTGAGACCTATTCCTGTCACTAACTTATGTCCCTAGGCCTCAATTTCCCCATATGCATAGTGAAAGGGGGAGGTTAACTAATCTCCAAGGACCCTTCCAGTCCAGAGGGTTTGGGTGAAAGCAGAATGTTTTAAGGCACAATATGCTCAAGAGTTCTGTCTTTGGTATGTGGCTACTGATGACAGCATCTTGTCTCTGGAGCTTGAAAGAGAATATTATATCTACCAAATGTCAAAAACTATCTTGGGGAGTGAAATACAGACTTGACCCATGACCAACATGTTTGGCAAACACAATTGCCTTCTCCAAGGCCATACTCTTGACTTTTCTGGTACATAAAGGATTTTGGCATCCTCAGACATAAATACATGATCACCTAAGGATTAACACTGACTTTAGATTATCTACAATTGGGTTTTCAACTTTGCCCTTCCTCTCCAAAGTCATGAAATGTTGAATCAATGGTGCGTTATCTTGAGAGCTTATCTCCTGTGATAATGACCTAAACCAGAAGTACTCAAGGGACGGTAAACACACTGAGAGGCAGAGCCACCTTCCCCTGGGGTGCCCTGGGTAGACATCCTTCAATAATCAGGACACTTTCCTCCTGGGCATCAGGGTACAGCCTCAGATACCTGTTCAACCCAGTGCTGACATCAAGTCTATGTAAGAAGTGAAATTGTTTTGTTATTTTTCTCAATCTCCTTTTAGAAACAAGAAGATTAAATTTCAGAGGGAGAATGAGTCTTACTCGAGGTGCTATAGGAATTGGTGGCAGAGTTGGGACTAGAACTCTGATGTGCTGGGCTCACAGTTCAGTGCTCTTTCTCCTCAACCCCTTCACATAATTAATTTTTTAATATAAAAAGTGTCTTCTGGGATGGGAGTATAGCTTAGTGGTAGAGCATTTGCCTAGCATATGTAAGGCCCTGGGTTTGATCCCCATTAACACCCACACACACACACACACACACACACACACACACACCAAAAAACAAAAAGCACATTCTGGGCCCCCATAGTCCTCTATTCACTTACCTTCTTAAAACTTTTCATTCTCAGTTATGGACCAAAGTATGACCCTAAACAAAACCTTACCTACCCTCTTTTATCTTAAATTAATCATACTAACAAGTTATAATTAATATATACGTCTAACACTTCACAATTTACAAACCAGTTTTCCCATTCATTATCTCATCTCTTCCCAACCACTTTTGGTTAATCATATAACCTGTATTTCTGAGTGCCAACCAAGTATCAGGCATGTTACCAGGCAATGAAGAAACAGCCCTTATGGCTGCTGTCCTCACTGGGTTAATGCCCAGCTTCTGTGGTCAGATGGCCTGAATTCACACTCAAGCTCTATCAAGCTGGGTGCAGTGGTACACACCTGTGATCCCAGGTACTTGGGAGGCTCAGGCAAGAGAATCACAAGTTCAAGGACAGCCTAGGCAATATGGCCTCACCTCATTTCAAACAAATTCTAGCCCTATCACCTATTATTACCTTTGTGTTCCTAAGTCTATTTGTAGTCCTTCTTGGTAGTTCTTCTTCCAGATGTTCTGGACCCAATTGGTCTCTAAGGACTTCTAAACTCTAGATCACAACTTCAACTAATTCATCCTAAATCAATATGGTTTTCCCCCACCTTAGGCAAGAAATGGAAAATTTCCAAGTCCTTGAAACAAATCCAAGGAGATGAAGAAGAAAAGATGTATGAGTAAGTGGGGGGAAATCCAGCTTTTTAATTTTGAGAACCACCTGTTCACTTCTAACCTTGCCCCTCCACCACTGTTCTGATGTGACTGAGTTGTCCACTTTTCCTGTGGAGCTGGCAAAACATGAATGCCAACTCTCCCACTTTAAGGGGAGAGGCATGTCAGGGCATGTGGGTGCAGGGCACCATCTGGCACCCTGTTCTCCAAGGCCTCCCTCCTTGAGTCTATTTTGACAGAGGTCACAAGTTGGGCTGTGTACTGCAGGCCCACCATTCAGTCCACACCTCTTCTTTAGATGCTTCTTTGTTTTACTTTGTTTTACGTGATGTGCTTGGGGATCTATGAGTGGTATCTGTGTGAGAGGCCCCCAAGGCCACCATTAGGCTTGATGATTCACTAGAAGGACTCATGGGACCCAGAAGCTCTGACACTCACAGTTACAGTTTAATCCAGCAAAAGTATACAGATTGAAATCAGCACAGGAAAAGAGGCACATGGAGCAGCATCTTTGAGGCATAAGCCTCCAGTTGTCCTCTCCCAGTGATCTTAAGGATCCCCTTAACTCTCCCAGCAACAATGTGCAATGACACATTTGAAGCATTGACAAACAGAGGCACATCTGAGTCTTGCCGTCCAGGGTTCACTGGAGACTAGTCGAGTAGGCATGGAGTGCCCACATGACTGACCTAGTTAGCAACTCATTCTTCAAGCTCTCCAGGAGTCAAATTGACACAGCATGGCTCAGGGTCCCAGGCCATCAAAAACATTCACCATGTGAATCATGAGCATAAACTATGTGGCAGGATATTCCAAGAGCTCGAAGCTGTGATCTCCCAGAAACCAGTCAGGAAGAACTCTTTCTTTGCCTCATATGCACTATCTAAAACAAATTCTATGCTCTTCTAAAATGGCTTTTGGTGGTGCCCAGGGGGCACAGCACATAAAACCCCTACCCTGCCCATTTTGATCCCCTCATGGAGTAAGATAATGTAGCTAGATGACCAAAATATCACTTTTTATTAAGAATAAAACTGGTATTGCAGGTAAGACTTCTTACCAAAGTATAATATGAATATAGGAAAGTGCACATGGTAAGTATACAACTCAGTGAATTTCTACAAACTGAGCAGACTCAGGTGACCAGTGCCCAGTTCAAGATAAAATATTACCAACACCTCAGATGCTTGCCTTACACTGTCCTCTGCCATGAAAACCCAAGGTACCCACTACCTGGAATACAGAATTCCCCTGTGGGAGTAGACCATGATTGATTTATTCATTCTGTTGCTGAGGGATATTTGGGTAATCTGATGGTTAATTTGATGTGTCTCTTTCTCTGGAGAACCCAGGTTAATATAGGTCATGTCCAGTTTGGAGCTTCTGTTAATCAGTTTTCCATTACTAGAAAAAGTACCTGAGATAATCAGCTTGTAAAGAGAAAAGATTCATTTTGGTTCACAGTTCTGAAGGTCCTAATCCATGACTGGTTGGCCCCAGAGCTTTGGGGCCTGTGGCAAGACAGCACATTATGGTGGGGAGTGCACCATGGAGCAAAACCACTTGCCTCATAGCCAGCGAAAGAAAGAAAAAGAGAGAGGGAGAGAGAGAGGAGAGGGAGGGGTGGGGAGGAAGGAAAGGAAGGGAAGGAAGAGGAAGAGACCAGAGCACAATCCCCCTTGCGGACATGCCCCCAGTGACTTGAAGACCTCTCAGTAGGTTCCACCTCTTGATGTTTCTGCCATCTCCCAAAGGTGCCAAGCTGGGGACCAAGCCTTAAACTGTGGGCCTCTGAGGGGCATTCAGTAGGGCTGTCATGAATAGTGCTGTCATGAGCATTCCAGGACATGTCTTTTGGTGAACATGTGAATACTTTGGTAGGCTATAGACTTGGTGGTGGAATTGCTACCTTGGTTTGTGTGTGCATTCAGCTTCAGGTAAACATCTGTTTTGCAAATAAAAATACACCTGATGCACACCTCCCTCTCCTAATTCAATTCAGGTGAGCACAAGAGGTTGTGCTCCACACACTAAGTTACAAAACTTTAATTCTCTGCCCTCAACTTCAGTCGTTCACTGGGCTAGAGGAAATGGTTTCTTTAGGGTGGCAGTTGCAAATTGGACGTAGGACCTAGGAAGGGAAGGAAACGCTTCCAATTTGTAGGGACTAAGATTGAACGTTCAACCCATTCATTTTCCTTGATGCTTTCTTATAAATGCTTTCTTATAAATGATCCAAACCAAATACTGACTCCTCTCTCTCTCTCTAGGAATGTTTTTAATCAGTCACCAGACCAGTTACCCCCTCTGCCACCCAGGGATTTGCATTTTCCAGGAGATTCCTGTAAGTACATTTTGCTGGTAATAGTTTCATTCAGGGTAGGATAACAAATTTATCTAGATGACTTGATCAACTCAAGTTGCCATAAATACCATAGGCTAAGTGGCTTAAACAATAGAAAAATTATTTGCCCACAGTTCAGGGTACTGGCTGAATGGGTTCCTGGTAAGAATTTCTTCTCCACTTGCAGACTGCTGCTTTTTTTTTTTTTTTTTTGAAACCAGGGATTAAACTCAGGGACACTCGGCCACTGAGTCACATCCCCAGCCCTATTTTGTATTTTACTTAGAGACAGAGTCTCACTGAGTTGCTTAGGGACTCGTTAAGTTGCTGAGGCTGGCTTTGAACTCGTAATCCTCCTGACTCAGCCTCCCAAGTCGCTTGGATTACAGGCGTGCGCCACCATGCCCGGCTGCTGCTTTTTTAACTGTATTCTCACATGGGCTTTTCTTGAGCTGGGGAAGAAAGCAAGACAGACAGCTTTTTGGTGTGTCTTCTTATAAAGATATTAATGCTTTTGGATTTGGGTCCCATCCTTATCACCAAATAGAGCCACACTGTGGGGCAGGGCTTTGGCATATGAATTCTGGAGGAACACAAATATACAGTCCATACAATAGGATTGGCAGATGAAGATTCCTGTTTAAGAGACAAACAAGTTTAAAAAGGTCAGAATAGCCAGGTGCAAGTGGCACATGCCTGTCATCCCAGCAGCTCAGGAGTCTGAGGCAGGAGAATGGCAAATTTGAAGGCAGCCTGGGCAATTTAGTGAGATGTTGTCTCAAAAAATAAAAAGGACTGGGAATGTAGCTCAATCCCTAGTACCAAAAAAGGTGTATGGGGGAGGGGGCAAATAAATACCAACATTCCTGATACCCTGATGTGAATGTATAAGTTCACATTCAAATCTCAGCTTACAGCATGAGTAAAAAGGAACATAGACTATCATTATTCCTTTTCATTATTTTCATTTTTTGATACTGGAGACTGAATTCAGAGGTGCTTTACCACTGAATTACATCCCAAGTCCTTTTATTTTTTGTTTTGAGATAGTATCCCACTGAGTTGTTTAAGGCTTTACTAAGTGGCTGAGACTGGCCACAAACTTGCATTCCTCCTGCCTCAGCCTCCTGAGTTGCTGGGACTGTAGGAATGCACCACTGTGTCCAGCAACTGCCAACTATTCCTGTCAGATAAACTTACTTGTTTCCCTGACTGGAATGTTCTCCTTAAGCTGTTTGCATAGCTGGCTTTGCCTTGTCCTTCAGGTGTCACCTGACTACCCTATCAAAGTACTTTTGCCACTTTCCTTTATGAAACTTACAGTTATCCAAAATTGTCTTTAGTTATTGTTAGTTTATTATCTATTTTCCCCACCAGAATATAAACTTGAGGAAAATAGGAGCCTTTCTTGTCTTGTTCAACACTGTTTACACACCACCTGGAATAGTGTCCTGGAGTTTAAGAGGTACTTAATAAAAATGTTTTGAATGAACAAGTAATAATAATAAATTGTCATGTACTGTGTGTCCATCCTGCTTGGAGCCATTACCTCATTTAATCCTTATAACCACCTTATGTCATTTCCCTTTGGCGGTTGAGGACACTGAGGTATGGGGAACTTAAGTGACTTATTTGTGGTCACAAAGCTAGTGAGTACCAGCATCTGAACATAAACTCAGATCTACCTGCTGAGTTCTTTAAGAAATGAGATGGGAAAAGATGAGATCGTCATAGAGGCAATTCCAATCCCCAACACAAGTAGAACTGAGCTGTTTAATCATTATATATTAGCCCATTTTCTACTACTACAACAAAATATCCAAAGCAAGGGGTAACTTACCCCCAAACAAAGAGTTTTTTTTAAACTCACAGTTTTGTAGGCTGAAAGTCCAAACATCATGGCACCAACTCTGGGGAAAGTGGCCCTAGGTATATCACATCATGGCAGATGGCATCATGGTGGGAAGGAGTGTGAGAGCAAGAGATCACGTGGGGAGGCAGGAAGCCAGAGAAGTGGCTCATCATAACAATCTCCACAGACCCCTTTCCTTAAAAGTTTCACCACCTCTTAATGTTGCTACACGGGGGATCAAGCCCTACAACAAAGGAACCTTTGGGGGACACACTCAAATCATAGCAGTCATCCTTCCTTTTGCTGTGGAGCCATTCTGCCACTAATTCTACCTTTTGAAAACACCACTGTTTTCTTCCTCCTTAGCAGAGAGGTTTGTACATGAACAATTGCAGATAATCCTAGGAAACAGCGTGCCATTGGAAGGGAAGCGCCATCAAGGAAATATGGTTTGTATCACTACTTAGTGAGAATCAGAATTTGTAGACACAATAGATTCATCTGACTGCCAGCTCTACTCTGCTTTCCTAAGCATTTGCTTCATGGTGCCCAGGCAATGCACTCTTAGTCAGAGATGTGGGAGTCTGGATGTCTAACCAATTTTTGCCATTCACTCACTTGGGTGATCCTGAGACCTGTGTCATGTCTGAGTTTCCTCTGTCTAATGGGGATGTGGTCCACCAGGAAGTGAGAAGATCACCAAAACCCATAGAAACCATGCTGAGCTACTTAAATAAAAATAAATCAATACAAAATAGCTTTGCATATAAGGACCTTTTTGTGTATTTTAGTCTTACAGGAAACCCCAAATCAGTCACCAGCTATGTACTCATCGGTGAATAAAGTTAGAAACAAGAAGACTGTTTCCATCCCGGGCTACATTGAGCCTGAAGATGACTATGATGATGTTGAAATACCCACAAATAGTGAAAGCCATCATTCTAAAACAACCATGTTTTCTTTCTGACAAGCTGAAGAGGGTTCATACAGCTTATTTTAAAATAATTAAGAATGACTGAACTTGAATAAGCACCCAGGTCCTGAAAGCCAGTTGTTATTTTATGAAGCTCTATAAGAAAAGCACTTCTGAACCTTGGATGAAGCCACCTCAGCCACCCAATGTCTGCAGCCAGAGGAAAGAGACAATGCTTGGCCCTGAGGACCAAGAGGGGTCAGCCCTTGTGCTTCTGTTGGGGAAGTATCCGTGGGGTGCACTACCAGGTTCCAAGCTCACATCTCCGACAAATATCTCATTTATCAACATTCCCCTTTTGTTCCCTTGGTTTAATGGTTCTCAGTGATCTTATGTCTTGGTATTTGATCATGCAGAGCTTCCCAGGCCCCATCCCCAGGTAGGCCCTTGTCAAGCAGGTAGGACTTCCTTCCTTCCACCCAACCCACCCCCTGCACTGAGAGGCTGTGGGTGGTTGTTACAGCCAAGCACCCTTGTATGGAAGTCACCACTTCATGCTTTACAAGTTTGTAAGGGCAAGGAGTGTACCATATTCTTGAGAAACTTTGCCACATATAGTGGCACATCCCAAGCCCCCAGGTCTTTATATGATATAGGCCACTGCCCATAGAGAATCAAATTCTTACCTTGGTTTTCTCCTGTGTTCTCGGGTGACAAAAATCAATGAAGGACAGAAGTTATATTCTCATTTAAACCTAGAGGTGTCACTTTGCAATAGGTATGCTGAGGGTACTACGGGAGAAATGGTCCTTCCAAGAAAAATCATAGGTTAGCACCTCTGAACAATGGCATATTCAAGATAAAAGTTCAGGGGACTAACCACACCCATCCATAATTTGTTTTTTTTTCCCTGGTTTGGGGGATTGAACCCAGGGGTACTCTACCATTGAGCTACATTCCCAGCCTTTTTTATTTATTTTATTTTATTCTTTTGAGACAGGATCTTGCCAAGTTGCCCAGGCTGGCCTTGACCTTGCAACCCTACTGCCTCAGCCTCCCGAGTACCTGGATTATGGACACGTGCCACTGCACCTGACCCACCATAACTTTTATAATTGCTCCTTCTTTTCCATGCTGGTCTTCCTCAGGGTTCTTTTCCCCATTCCTGCTCTCATCCTCTCGTCTCCCTCTAAACACTCATGAGTAATCTCACCATTGCCCATGAGCTTTGTGTCCTCCTCCATTATGATGACTTCCAAATTGCAGATTCCGGCTCAGCTCTCTCTGTCCAGCTGAGTGCTCTCTCCACCCCCACCATCCCCCGTCTCTCTCCTGGGTTGCCTTCAGGACATCTCCATCTGATTATCCTGCAGACCCCTCAAGTTCAACACATGCCAAAAGGAGCTGAGCACAAGTCCAAACTATTTGTGCTCTATTGTCTTCTTAGTTGCTGATGTCAAAAATTAGCATCCTTCTCCTCTACCTTTTGTTTACATCATTCCGCACCCTCTGTTGATTGTGCCTCCCAAATATTCTCTAATCAGCCCACAATGTCCATCACCATTCTGAGGTCAGGCCATTGCCAGTACATGCCAAGAGAATTTAGCAGCTTCCTACTGTTCTCCTGCCTCTGGCCAAACCACTTGCCACATGGCAGGCAATGATTTTCCAAAGTGAACATCTGACTGCTACATTCCCTTACTTAAATCTCCTCTTTGCCCCTTAACCTCAGAAAAAGCCCAAACTCCTTAACATGGCTTGCAAGATTTATCAGGTTCTGGTTACTGGTTATTTTCTGCCAACTCCCTTTCCCCCACCTCTTTGCCATTTTCATTCTGCCCCAATTTTTTTGTTCTCACCATTTGAAATGACCTTTGCCATGGCTTCTCTTGTCCTCATGTCTGTGCACATCGCTGTTCCTGCTGTATGGAACATCCTTCCCCACCTTACAGTCCTTCTTATTTCATCTTGGACATCCTTTCCTCATCACCCCAAATTTGGGTCAGGTGCTGTCTTAAGTGCTTTCCTCTTGTAGCATTAGTACCCATAATGACCTGCTCATTTGTCTTTCTCCTCTACTTTACTGAAAATAACATGAGGATCGGGACCGTGTCTTTCTTTCCTCCATTGTTTTCCCTGTTCCTAGCACACTGTGGGCACTCAATAAATAAATTGAAAGATCAGTTGAATTGAGTGAATGAGCAAACTCCTCTGAGCTCTCACAACTCCCTGTATTTAGCTCTCTGGAAAGGCTTTTCCCTTTGCAGTATAATTGCCTGGTGACTTTCTTCCCCTCTTCCTAACCTGGGGACTCCTTTGAGGTGGAACTTGACTGCCTCATCCCTATGCTCCCACTGTCCAGCATAAACACTGGCAGATGGTGGGCACTTAGTAAACACTTATCAAATGTTGAATATTAATGGAAAGTCTACACAACGATAAGAAAAATTCAGTTTCCCTGGACACTTGTAATTTGATTGAGACTTTAAACTGGGCTCATGTAATAAAGTCATGTTTTCTGCCAAGGAAATTTTTACCATTTTGGATGACAGACTAAATACGTCAAGATTTCACAGGACCTTTGCATGTATCCTAACCCCATTGGAAATCCTGAGTCAGTGACCTATATACTTATTGATTTAGTAGCACTTAGAAATAAGATACAGTCAGGCATGGTGGCCCACACCTGTAATCCCAGCAACTTTAGGAGGAGGAGGCAGGACAACAAGTTTGAGGCTAGTCTTGGCAATTTAGTGAGATCTTGTCTAAAAATAAAATAAAAAGGGCTAGGGTGGTGTAGTTCAGTGGTAGAGGGCCTCTGGGTTCAATCTCCAGTAGTAAAGAGAGAGAGAGAGAAGAAAGAAGGAAGATAACTTCCATCCTGAATTAAATTGGGCCTGAAGTTAGCTATGATGTTGCTGAAATACCTACAATTAATGAAAATCATCATTTTGAAACAAGTACTATTTTGTCACCTAAAACGTTTTGAAAACTCATCCCCCAAATCAGGGGATTATAGTTTCTATTTTTTTAACGTTATTGTATTTTTTATACCTTTATCTTATTTACTTATTTTTATGTAAATTACTTTATTTTTATGAGATGCTGAGGATAGAATTCAGTGCCTCACACATGATAGACAAGCACTCTACCACTAAGCTACAACCACAGTGCCAGTTTTCTTTATAACATTTGCAGTCTATCTCTAAGAAACAAAAAATGTTTTCAGGAAATGCACTGGTATTACCAGTAACAAATTTTATAATTCTTATGCATGGGTTATGATGCTTTAGGCTATCAGACTATCCAACTAAAGATAAATTCTCACAAAACAAGAAATCTAGAAGAGAACACTCCAGAATTCTGTGGTACCATGACTTAGGTGTATGGGCTGACTTTGATTCTCTAAACTTTCTCCTCATGGTGGCAAAATAGCTACCATTGCTCTGAGCATGCCATTCTTATATGCTAACATCCAAAGTTAGGAAATAAAGATATATTTCCTGCCATGTATATATTTTTATTTAGGACAAAAACTTTTCCCAGAAGCCCCCAACAATGTTCCCTAATGTCTCATTGGTCTGGATTGGTGACCTGTGTCTTTGTCCATTTTGTCTGCTATAACAAAATACCCTGCACTGGGCAGCAGAAATTTATTGTTCATAGTTCTGGAGACTGGAGAGTCCAAGATCAGGCACCAATAGATTTGAGATCTAGTTATGGCTCATTCTCTTCTTCAAAGATGGTGCCATCTCCCTATATTCTGGGTCCTCTTTTTTTTTCTTTTTAGTTGTCAATGGATCTTTTATTTCATTCATTAATATGTGGTGCTGAGCATCAAACCCAGGGCATCACACATGCCTGGCAAGTGCTCTACCACTGAGCCACAACCTCAGCCCATCAGGGTCCTCTTTTATAAGGGCATTAATCCTATTCACAAGGACTCTACCTTCACCATCTAATCACCTTCCAAAGGCAGTACCCCTTTCTTTATAGATATTTTTTAGATATAGATGGACACAATATCTGTCTATTTATTTATTTATTTATATGTGGTGCTGAGGATTGAACCCAGTGCCTCACACATGTGAGGCAAACGCTCCACCACTAAGCCATAGCTCCCACCCTAAAGGCCCTATCTCTTAATACTAATACCCTGGGAATCAGATTTCGATATATGAATTTTGGGGGGATGCAAGCAGGCCATATTCTTCTTCTTCTCCCCCCCCCCCATTCATGTCCTTCTCACATACAAAATACATTCATTTGGGGTTGGGCTTGTAGCTCAGTGGTAGAGTGCTTGCCTAGCATGTGCAACACTCAGGGTTCGATTCCCAGCACCACATATAAATAAACAAAATAAGGGTTCATTGACACCAGGCATGGTGGTGCACGCCTATAATCCCAGCAGCTCCGGAGGCTGAGACATGAGGATTTCAAGTTCAAAGGCAGCCTTAGCAACGGTGAGGTGCTAAGCAACTCAGTGAGACCCTGTCTCTAAATAAAATACAAAATAGTGCTGGGGATGTGGCTCCGTGGTTGAGTGCCCCTGAATTCAATCCCTGGTACCCTGCCCCCAAAACAATGTGCATTGACAACTAAAAAATATTTATAAAAATACATTCATTTGATCCAATAGCCCCAGTCTTAACTCATTCCAACATCAACTTTAAATTCTTAGTCAAAGTATCTTCTGTGTATCAAGATATAACAGAACCCCTTTAAAAATAAAAGCCCCACATTGGTTTTTGTCCCCAGCTTCCTGATAAGTTATTTTGTCTCTCTCTTAACTTCCTCATGCTAAGAATGCAAACTGCTACCCCATGGCCCAAAGAGGAATTGTGACATATACCAGCTAGCACAGCCTAGCTAAATCTACACATGTATATTTCCTGGGTCTTGCTTCTAATAAATTGTAACTGCTTATATAGGACCAGCAGAGACAAATTAACTGCTTCTCCCCATTTTTATCCAAACTCCATTAAACATTCATTTTTCCTTTTTATATCACTTGCTTATTTCTTATGCGAGTGGGCAACTAAATCCAGCCAGCTGAGATCCAGACAGATTCCCTTATTTGGTTGCTGGTAACAAACTCATTCCAGATACAGGTAAAATTAAAGGTTTTGATTAATCCTGAGGCAAACTGCTCTCCAACTATGAGCCTGTGAAATCAAACAAGTGAGTAATTCCAAAATACAATGGTGGGACAGGTGTACAATAGATATTTCCATTCCAAAATGGAGAAATAGAAAGGAAGGAAAGAAGGAAGGAAGGAGGAGTAATAGATCCCACAAAATAAAAAACTCAACAGGAGTCAGGCAACATGGCACATGCCTGTAATCCCAGCAGCTCCGGAGGCTGAGGCAGGAGGATGGCAAGTTCAAAGCCAGTGTAAGCAAAAGCAAGTTGCTAAGCAACTCAGTGAGACCCTGTCTCTAAATAAAATACAAAATAGGGCTGGGGATGTGCCTCAGTGGTTGAGTGTCCCTGAGTTCCATCCCTGGTAACTAAAACAAAAACAGAAACAAAAACTCAACAGGGTAAAAAGATGAAATCATAAGACTCGAGAATAATCTTTGACTATGTCACACCTTCCGGACATAACTGAATGAGGTTGGGCCCCCATGGCTCTCAGAAACCTGGTCTTTCTGGCGTTGTTGGGTGTGTTTCCCTCTGAAGTTTTCACAGGTTGAAGTCAGGCCTGCAGTTCTCTCGGGCTAGACTTGTTCATTGGTAACTCTTTCATTCTGGGGTCTTGCGGGTGGCCTATCCCTGCTGACCACTGCCCTAGTAAGGGCTCTCTGTAGTGTCCTTAGCCTAAAGCAGGTCTCTGCCTGGACCTCAAGGCTATCCCTTAAAACTGAAATGGAGGCAGCCACACCCCAGTGGCACTTTCTGCACCCATGGAGACAGCACTGTGCAGATGTCACTGAATAGCACAATCTATGCCTTCCAGAGTGGGGGCCTAAGCCACTCCTGGGCCCACTGGGACCACAGCTGGTGTGGCCAAGGAGTGCTGCAGGAGGCAGGGCCTTGAAACCATTCTGGCATCAAGGCCCTGGCACCCTGGCCTACGAAGGGCATGGGACCCCAACGATCTCCAAAATGCCTCAGGGTTACTCTTCCATCCCCTTGATAGCTTCCATCTGTCCTACTAATGTCCTTATCAAATGTTCTTGAAAATGAATTTTCATTCTTTATAATACGATCAGGCTGAAAATTTTCCAATTTTTAAATTTATTTTTATTTATTTTGTGGTACAGGGATTGAAACTCAGGGCACTTTACCCCTGAGCTGCAATGTCCACAGGCATTGTTTGTTTGTTTGTTTGTTTGTTTTTTGATTTTGTTTTTGAGACAGGGTCTTGCTAATTGATCTTCCAATCCTCCTGCCTCCACCTCCAGAGTCACTGGGGGATTACAGGCATGCACCACCACATCTAGTTCCAAATCTTTTAAAGTTCTAGTTCTCTTTTGACTATAAATTCTAATTTTAATTCATTTCTCTCTTCTCATATTTTACCACAAGCAGTCAAGAGAAGCCAAGCCATGACCTAAACACTTTGCTTAGATTTCTTCCTCCAAATGAGCCAGTCAGGGACACTCCCCCGCCAGGCAGAAAGGGGAAAATGCACTCGAGGGACTTTAATTTATAGCCTTTTAGCTATGAAAAGCATGATACATGCTTTCCCACCTTAATCCATAGCTTGTCAGCTGTAAAGAGCATGATAGGAGCCTTTCCCTATCCTCTCACTCACTCCCTCATCTTATCAAACTCAGAAACCAGGTGCATCATTACAGTAGGATGCCCTCACCATAACTCTCCAACTCTAAACAACACAAAGGATAAAACTATTGAGGAGCCATCAAAATGGCAAATTCCCAGGGCCTTTAACTTGTTACTCGAATGATTTATGTTCTCTCCCTCTTCATAATGGTATGTTCTCTTAACAGTTACAGCAGTGCATCCCTGCCACAGGGCAAAGATGTTTAGGCAGCATGTTGCATCCATGTGAGAGATGTAATATAATAGAACTTAGGCTACTTTTACTAAAAGTAATGACTCTTGACCTAGGTCTGCAGATGCTTTATGGATAATTGAAAGCAGGGTAAAGCTTCACATCTCTGGCTTCATTTGGTATCTATCTGCTTTATTAAACTAAATTGTGTGGCCTGCTCAGCTCTGCACATAGGTACATTAATCATTTTAGGAGTGTTCATCTAAATACTAGTAATAAAAGGCTTATTAGCCCTAAATTTACCTAACTGGCTTGTCTACCTCCAAGACTGTGGTCAGATTTGCAGAGATTTGCAGTGTCTTGTTTCAGGCCCCTGGAGTGGCACCTAGAAGTCTCCAATCCTAATCCTACACCTTCTGGAACAGCCCCCTAGGCAGGAGCATTCATCTCACAGAAGCTGGATTGCCCTTCCAGGATCATAGGTTTAATAGATAAACATCCTGTATCCTGAGAAGCCCAATAAGGACTTCTCCAGAGCCAACTCACAGAACCAGAACAAGAGAATGGTCAACCAGACCACAGTATGACCAAGACCGCTCAATTATGCATACCCTGCCCCTACCACATGCCAATTCTTCCTTTATTTAAATCTAAAGTTCCTGTCAACAACCCAAAGTGAGATGTTGGGTCTTATTTGGCATTCCCAATATGAATATATTGATTAAAGTTTCCTCTCACCATTACCTTTTCTGTTTGATTTTTGGGTTGAGTGGGCAGTGTGCACGTTGGGACTATGCGCATTGAGGTTGAGTGACAAGCTGACCAGCTGATTACCCCTCTCCCAAGGCTGAAATGCTCATCAGGAAAAGAAGCACATCTCTGAAATACATCTCAACCCAATGAACATTCCTAACTCTAGCCTACCCTGCAAATAGCCTTTACACTAGAATAAAAACTAGCCCCTTTGTTTAAAGAGCTAGCCTGACACTGTGCTATCTCCCTTCTGATTTAAGCAGAAACCCCTTAATAAAGGCTTGTCATATTTAAATTCTTTCCAGGTCCAGCATTCATTTTTAAAATGCTGGACCCACGAACCTGAAATCCGGTGACATATTTTGGTGGCCAGAATAGGGATTGATTGAGACACTCCTGGGCAGGACCTGAGACCCAGATTGGAATTCTTTGCAGATGGCTAAGTGGGCCACCTTGACACCTTTGTTCCTGAGCTACAAGAGCAGCTGTGAATTCCAGATGCTTTTGTCACTGCTGAAGCTTTCTGTACCACAGATGACACTCCCCTGGACCCTTCTGGCTCCCCAAAAGTTGTGTGGGCTGCATCTTAAATTATTCCCTTATAATATCACCACCTAAGAGGAGACCTACATCCCTTCAGGGCCTTTTTCAGTCCCCAAACTGAGAAGGGAGAGGCCTCCAGGACTTCATCACCTATCTCCAGTTCAGAACCAACCCTTATCAGAATGGCCCCAATATATGCCTGCCTGCCAAAGAGTCTGGAGAGCACAATTTTTGTTTGCACTACCCAGTTCAGGACAGGTTGTCAGCCAGACAAGGGAAAACTATCCATTGCTAGAAGTAACAATCAGAAAGTCAGGGAGACCCTCAGGGTTCATGCCCTCTTCTCTGTGACAGATTTGGCCCATGCACAGATAGAAGTTCAGAAGATTCTCAAAGAACCCCAGAAAATTAATAAGGAATTCAAAGAATTAACCTCCTTTGATTTAACCTGGGGATATTTGCATATTTTATTGCCTCCTTGTCCAGTGGAGGAAAAAGAAAGGATCACTGGGGCAGTTTAACAGCACACAGATGCCACAGCAGCATACACATTGGGTAGTGAAATCTATGGGGAGTTGGGGTTTAAAGCCGGGGGAACAAGGATTGGCAAAAGAGGAACTGTATGATTGCTTGCTTTAAAAAAGGAATGAAAAAATGCTTAGCCAATCCTGTCAATTATAACAAAGTCCTTGAGATCACCCAAAACAAGGGTGAAAATTCTGCCCTCTTTCACAGATGGCTGGTTAAGGCTCTTAAAAAGAAAACCAACACTGTCCCTGAGTTCCCAAAAGGGTGAGACCTCCTGAACATGCATTTTATAACTCAGTCTGCCTCAGATATTAGGTGGAGACTCCAAAAGGCCCTAAACACGTATAAATCAACTGATAGATATGGCTTTTGGAGTCTACAATAACAGAGACAAAAGAAGAGAAAAGGCCCAAAGAAGTAAACAAAGGTCTCAACTGTCAGCTGCTGCTCTGGGCCCTGTGCCACTTAAGGGATGCCCACCAACAGGCAGTGGTGCAAGGACAGAGTCAAGGAAGCCCTAGCTATAAAGCCACACTACCCAGCCAAGGCCCCGGACAAGGGCAATGCTACCTACACAAGGAAGAGGGACATTAGAAAAAGGAATAACCCTTTGTAGGGAAGAGACTGACACCCTCCACTCTCTCTGCAAGCAAATGGGACAGTGGAAAAGGAACTCTCTCTGGTTCACGGGGTCATCTAACATCCTGGTGGCCCAGGACAATTGAAGAGGCCCAAGTCTTCTTTCAGCCCCTACAAAACAGTTTGCCATTCCCACCATGGAGCCTTGGGCAATTCTGGAAGTGACTAGTCAGAATGTTTTGTTTTTAATAGATATGAGGGGGGCTTACTCTGTTCTGACCCATTTCTCTGGGCCATCACCCACTCAGACATGTACAACGATCAGGGTTGGTAGCCAACCAAAGGTCCCAAAGTTTACTTCTCCCTTGGGCTGCACTACTGGGCCTCATACAATATCTTTTTGCCTTTGCATAGGAAGACCCTGAGATTCCCCTTGCTTTCCAGTTTATATGGACAATCCTGCTCCAGGGATTTAGAAACAGCCTCCACTAGTTTTGAAATGCTCTGGCTAGAGAACAGAAGAACTGCAATTAAATCAAGGCCCTGTCCTCTAGTAGGTTAATGACTTATTGATCTGTATTCCCACAAGAGATGTCAGACCAAAATACCATCCAACTGTTCGATTTTCTCAGTGAAAAGAGCTACCACATTTTGTCTCAAAAGGCTCAAATCTCTCTCTTACACACAGCAGACAGGCTCTGGTTCATTCCCCAAAAGAGACCATCCTAGCCCTTCAGCTTCCCTTCTCAAACTAAAAAGTTGTTAACAGGTCTTTTTGAGAATGACCAGGTTCTGTTGGATTTGGATCTCAGGGTATGGACTTATAGCTAACCCCGTCTATGAAGCCCTAAGAGGCAAAGATAATGAACCCTTAATATGAAATAAAGACTGCCATTAAGTTTTCCTCACCTTAAAGAACCTAGGAACCACGCATACCCTGAGGCTTCCAGACTTAGAAATACTTCCCCCTCTGTGACAGAGTATGACCCTAAACAAAACCTTACCTATCCTCTTTTATCTTAAACCACTCATACTAACAAGCAAGTTATAATTTATATGTATATATGAACCTGGGAGACACTGAAACCAGTGGAATAATTTTCTAAATGCCTAGATTCAGTAGCATAAGGATGGCCAGGACATTTATAGGCAGTTGTGGCCAAAGCCCTGCTGGTAGAAGAGAATAGAAAACTCATCTTGAGATCACAATTAATGGTTCTGACCCCTGATAAAGTAAGGGGAATATTAGAAATCAAGGGACTTCAATGGTAAACAGAGACCCACATTCTTTTTTTTTTTTTTTTTTTTTTTTTTTTAACCAGGGATTGAACTCGGGCACTCGGCCACTGAGCCACATCCCCAGCCTTATTTTGTATTTTATTTACAGACAGGGCCTCACTGAGTTGCTTAGCGCCTTGCCCTTGCTGAGGCTGGCTTTGAACTCGTGATCCTACTGCCTCAGTCTCCAGAGCCTCTGGGATTATAGGCGTGGGCCACCATGCCTGGCAGACCCACATTCTTAAATATCAGGTCCTCTTGCTAGAAACTTCTGATATTATCATTAAGTCCTGTCAACTCTAAACCTGGCCCTGTGTATAGGTCACAACCCAAATTCATTCCAGTAGAGGTGACTTTAAGGACAAGCCTATGTCTAATGCAGAGGCTAAATGGTCCACAGATGGAAGTAGATTGTTTTGGTTTTGTTTTTTGTTGTACTGGGGATTAAATCCAGGGCCTAGCATGTTAGGCAAGTACTGAGCTATATCCCCAGCCCTTTTTGTTTTTTGTTTTAAGACAGGGTCTTGCTAAGTTTCCCAGGCTGGGCTCAAACTTATGGTCCTCCTGCTTCAGACTCCACAGTAACTGAGATTACAGGTATGAACCATCTGTAATCTGAGGCTCAGATGGAAGTAGTTTTTATCCAGCAAGGAATCAGAAGGGATATGGAGATCTGAGCCAACATATGGTCACTGAAGCTCAAGTCCTACTCCCTAATACTTAGCCCCAAAAGCAGAGCTGATAGCCCTAACTTGGGTTTTCCAGATAGGGGAAATGTTGAGGATTACTGTATATAATGATTCTAAGAATGCCCATTTGGTACTCCATTCTCATGCAGCTATTTGGAAGGAAAAGGGACTCTTAAAGGATTACAACTCTCCCATAAAGCATGGACCAGAGACAAAAAACTGCTAGAGGCAGTTCGTTCCCCCTAAGGAAGTGGCAGTAAAGGATTCTAAATGGAAGGCCCTATATTGTTAAGGGAGACAACCTGGCCAACCAAACTACTAAGGCTGCAGCAATCATGGGGCCCCAAGTCCTTCCCCACATGGCTCACTGCTCCTCAGTACACTGAGGAAGAACAGGAATGGGTGAATCACAGGGAACTCAAATAGGACCCTTCAGAATGGTGGAAAAAGAGGACTAAACTATTCCTTTCTAAATTTCACCAGTGGGGGATAATTAAGAACCTTTATCATAAAATCCACCAGGGATTGGATGCTTTACTTAAATGTATTGCCCAAATCTTCATGGGAAAAGACTTGTCTCAAACTATAAAAGCTGTTACCTAATTCTTCCACATATCTGCTGCTAATAATCCTAAAAATCATTCCACACCTCCACCTCCAGTGAAGCCTGTCCAACAGAGGAGAACTACCCTAAAGAGGACTGGCTAATTGATTTTATCCAGGTGCCATCCTATTAGGAATTGCAATATTTACTATTCTTTATTGATGTCTTTACTGAACAGATAGAAGCTTTCCCCACTATGATGGAAAAGGTCACAGAGGTATCCAAAACACTGCTTGAGAAAATAATTTTGAGATTTAGACTCCCTAGAAGCCTTCAGAGTGACAGTGGGCTTGCTTTTGTGGCAAATAAATAAGTAAATAAATAACCCATCAGGTCTCGGGAGCCCTGGGTATGAAAGACTACCTCCACTTCTCCTGTAGGTCACAGTCCTCTGGAAAGGTGGAAAAAGTAAACCAGACTCACAAGAGAACTTTGGCAAACTCTTCCCAAGAGAACGGAGAGCCCTAACTTCTTCCTTTTTTGCCCATAGGTCTCCTGCAAGTTCAGTGGCCCTAAAAGGAAAGCTCCAGCTTAGCCCTTTTGAAATGACATATGGGAGGCTCTTCTTCACAACTTGTGGATGAAACTACCAACAACCTAATAGACCACATCAGAAACCTAGGTCAGGTTCAAAAAGTATTAGAGGTGTATGGAAACAGGATATTACCACAACCCTCCCCACTGGAATTTGTCTCCTATACAGCCTGGAGATCAGACAGGAGTTGAAACATGGAAGGAGGACTCCCAAAGGACCAGTTAGAGCCTAAATGAAAGGGACCCTACCAAATGTTGCTAAGTAACCCTACCACAGTCAAAGTGCTAGGTATTTCCTGTTGGGTACATCTCTTTAATATTAAACCTGCTTCTTATCAGCCCATATAGGAAAACCAGAAAGATCAAGCTGAATATACCTGTGAGCCGATAAAAGACCTCAGGTGTGTCTCTAAGAAGACTGTTAAGATTCAACTACCAATTCATAAAAAGATGTAAGTTGTGCTACTTTTGAAAAATACTGGTAATAACTATCCTAACCCCATCTGGCGTCCTACTCTTTCATTATATAAGTCTCCCAGGATGTAGTATTTAATTCTATTTACACTTAATTGGCCACAGCTCTAGAACGCAGGAAAACAAATAGTAGTGTCAATATTTCCCAGATTACAGCCCAGGGGAAAAATCTTACTAGCTGTTGGATTTGACACTCCAACTCAAGTACTAAAGACTCCCAATTGAAGTTCATCCATTTTAGAGGAAATGTTAACCCTAAACCTACCCATGGAATGAGGTCCTGAAAAAAGGAATCCCCTTAGAGTTAACTTTCCACCTGGCACATTTCTCTCATGCATGTACATAAGATCCCCTTTATAGTCAACATTCAGCCCCATTTCCCAATGTCATTATCCTCCTTAGTATTAAAAAGACAACTCTTTTTGTTGTCAGTGCTCCAGGAACAAACTAATTCACCTTTTATATATGTAGCCATGTGACCAAGGGACAAGATCTATAAATGCCTCTATGGTTACCCCCTTGTTCCATCATGTTCCTTCCTCTCATAAACTAATTCCTTATTGCCCCAATAACTTAGATTCAAATGGGAGATGTATCCCTTGGAATGGCTCTACACTCTCCGGATATTCCTGGTCTGATTCCTGGTCTGTACCCATGCACCACCTTGGTGCCCTCAATTAGAAATGTGGTTAAGAAGGGAAGATGGCCATCACGCATGTGCTCCCTCAGGATACATGTTTCTCTGTAAACTCCACAACATAATTTTGGCACATCACTGCTTGAAATTCACTTCCAAGCCCTCCTAAAAATGTATCCTTGGAGTTCAGAACCCTAGAGGAATAGAGATGACTATACCTAAGGTGACAGAGGCCAGGCCTGTAAAGGCTATTGTGCTAGTATTAGCTCGTATAGGCGCTCCCATCAGATTGGCAGCACCATGAAGTGGATATGTTTATCATAAGCCCTCTCAGAAACCTCAGAACTATTCTGGAAGTCTTATCAACATCCACTAGGAATACCCTCTTTGGGTTACAGTCTTCAGTAGACTTCCCAGCCAGTGTAGTCCTGACAATTGACTTGCCCTAGACTCGCTCCTGGATGAACAAGGGGGACTTTGTGCAGTCATTAATAAAACCTGTTGAACCTATGTTAATAATTCAGGACAGGTAGAAGAAAACTATTCATGCCACTGATGAGCAAGCCACTTGTTTACATAGTTATAATGAAGGCACTGGTGCAAATACCTCTTGGTCCATTATAAAGTCAGCTTTACCTAGTATTTCCAGGCTCCTGTCTGTACTGGGATTTTTTTGTTGCCATTGTCTTCCAGTATTTGGCGAGTGCTTGTTTAAATTCCTTGTTAAGTTTGTCTTTTCCAGTCTATGATTTAACTATGATTTAGGAGGGGATTCCAGCCCAGCCAATCTTATATGGAATCTCAACATATTAGTGCTCTGCCCTTGGAACTCTTACAGTAGATTCCAGAGATTGCTACACCCTTGAATAGGTAAGGGACTACGTCCCTTTCCAGCTTGAGGTTGAAAACAGATTTTCAACCTTCAGCAACCCTTAAGATTAAGGAAGTAAAAAACCCAGGGATAAATGAGATAGTCAGGATGCCCTGGAAAAGGGCAAAGTGCACCTCAAAGACTTAACTCACAGTTTGTTATCTGTTAAAAGCATGACATGAGCTTTCCAGCTTACAGCAAGATCTGGTCCTGTGGAGGACGTCGGATTTCATCCTCCATTCAGCACTTCAGTACTCCTTAACCTCCAATCCCCTCAATAAAATTATTTGACCCCCCCAAAAAAAGCATGATATGAGCCTTTCCCTGTCCTCTCACTCAGTCCTTCAGTCTTATCAAACTCAGAAACCAGGTGCATCATTACAGCAGGATGCCCTCACCATAACTCTCCAACTCTAAACACAAAGGGTAAAACTGTTGAGGAGCCATCAAAATGGCAAATTCCCAGGGCCTTTAACTTGTTACTCGCATGATTTACGTTCTCTCCCTCTTCATAATGGTATGTTCTCTTAACAGCTGCAGCAGTACATCCTTGCCACAGGGCAAAGATGATTATGCAGGAAGAAGCATCCATATGAGAGATGTAACATTTGGCTCCAGGCTGACTGGCAGACTACCCCTCCTTCAAGGCTGAAACACTCACCAGGAAAACAAACACCCTCGAAGCCAATTTCGGTTACTGTTTCAGAGCAGTTAGCTCAGGTTTAGGTGTGGTGTCTAGATTCTACCAGTCACCTTTCTTCTCTTATATGGTTCAGACTAATAAAAATAAAGAATTGCCAATCAAATAAGGATAGTAACAATAACAGCAACACTAGTATCAGCCAACACTAATGGTGTCCTCTGTGTCAGACGGTGTTCTAAGGGCTTCACTGTAACCATGACGTTGAACAGGCAGGACTGATGGGATGTAAACAGACAAAAGCTTTATTCTCCTTCCTTCCCCATTGCTGTTCCGTGAAACACACTCCCATGGACTAGTTCTTTCCTGTAGTCTTAGATAACATCTCAAGGAGGTGCCATTGGTTTTCATAGCTATTCTTAGTAAGTCCCGAAGGTATGGGTTATACCAGTGTATACGTTTGTCAAAACTCAGTGGATACACATTTGAGGATTTTTAGGTTTCAACCTATGTACATTGTACCTCAAAAGAAAAAATGTGTAAGCAAGTATTGAACTCTAATTAATAATATAAACACAAGTTGATGCCTGTAATTTACCTTGATACACATCCAAAGATAAAATGGTTCTAGAACCTGCACTTTTAGGCCTGAGCTAAAATGGAGCCTCCTTGTTATCACCCTACATACAGGCAGACCTGGGAAGACCACTTTCTCTCATCTGCTCACCCACTTTGAGAAAAGAAAATGGAGAATCAACTGCACCTGGGATAAAAATGAGAAGGGTTGGAGCGTATTCTTCCTTTCAAGGCAAAATAACTTCATCTATAGTCTCACTGAATGTCTCAGATGCAACTTAAACATGTTAGTCCTTCCCTCTTCCTCACAGAGAGAGAAGAGGACTCATCTATGGAAAGGGAAAGAGGATAAGACTCCCTCTTGACTAAGAGACAACCTTGATCTGTGGACTACTCTCCACAGCTTCCAAGGCAGTAGTCAGAGAAGAGTCCTGGGGGTCAGCCCAACATGTATTCCACTCTCTCCTGAAAAAGCTCCAGATTTTCCTATTGAATCTGCTCTTGGTCTGCAATTTGTGTAAGGCCTCACTTGCAGCTCAGAGGTAGAACGTGTGACCCAGACTGACCAATCAGAAATTCTCATTCCCCTGGCCATAGTGATTGGTCAGTTTAAACTCTGGGAACAGGGCAGGGTTTTTTGGATTTTGTTTTCACTTTTACAAGAACAAATTGTATTTTTATTAATTCAAATACATTTTTTGAAGGCACAGAAAAAGATTTATTCAGGAAAGTAGTACATAGCCAAGAGAAAATGAGGGCAACCTCAAGAGAGATGCTTTGGGGTGAAGCAAGAAATACACATTCAAGGAAGAACACAGGTCATCTCCAGAGGGAGAGACAGTCAGGGCAAGTGTTCTCTCTCACTGGATTTGAAGTTGAGGTGATACAAATTCTCAAGTCAAAACTTGTCACAGAGACCACTAAGCTAAGAAGAGAGTACAAATTCTTATGGTGTAGGCATAACCTCTGGATTTTTTAGTTACATGAGCCAATATTCTTTAAGTGCTTTCAATTCTGCCCCTTAGTACCATCTGAGGGGGTATGGAATATAATATACCTACAAGACAGCTCCCTGGAAAAACAGAGGGGGAGTGTGACTTGGGAGGAGGGAGGGAAAAAACAAACTTCCATCCCTTTCTAGGATCATCCCTAGCATCTCCACCAAAATCAAACATTTACCCCTTCCCAACTGCAATGGGTCCTGAAGGGAGGAGGCAAATACCAAAAGTCTGGGCCCTGGATTTTCACCCTTTCTAATTGCAGATGACTCCTGGGAGGAGTGAAGCTCTAGGTAACAGTGGGTCCCAAGGAAGGAAGATACAAGCAGTGAACACCCAGTTGTAACCTTTTCCCAGTGACAATGAGTTTCACACTTTTACAACTGCCTTCTTGAGTTAAAATTTTAACCTGCACAACTAGGTCCCTGACTGTCCGAACAGCACCTCCAATGATTAATTCACCCTCACTGTAAACTTCTGTAACCCAGGAGCCATTTCTATATCCAGAAAATGAGCCCTCCCATGCCTGATGGATTGACTCCACTGCAGAATAAAGGAAAGCTTGCTGATCAGAGGTTTGCTTCCCATTTCCCACCTCTGTCATTTGTGTGCTCATGTCTTTACACCATCCCCATCATTACTGCCTAATGTTTTGTCATCTTTCATCTGACTCAATGCAAAAGCCTCTTTACTCCTTTCTACACCAATCTATCTGCCACCTACTTAGAAGATTTTTCTTTCTTTCTTTCTTTTTGGTACTGGAGATTGAACCCAGTGTTGAACCCAGTGGCACTCTAACACTGAGTTACATACCCTACCCTTTTTGTTTTGAGCCAGGGTCTCACTAAGTTGTGAAGGATGGCCTTAAACTTTTTATCCTCCTGCCTCAGCCTCCTGAGTTGCTGGGATTACAGGCAAGCTCCACCATGACCCACCTAAAGGGAACTTTCTAAAACACAAAACTGACTAGGTCATGGCCCTCCTTAACATCCTCCAATGGATCCTTATGCCTACAAGGACAAAATCCAAATGCCTTAGAACATAATGCAAGCCAGTTAACTTAGGCTTCACTGGCCTCATTTTAACACCTCCTCTCCTCCCACAACACCCTGACCATATGAAACTACCAGCAGCTTCCCTAAAGCATAAAACTGGTGCTAAGGTTTTATACATTCCTTGCCTTCAGCTGAGAATACACTTTCTCTTTTTCATCCAATAAATTGCAGTGGGGGTGGCAGCTGGGGCATCATTTTCCCCGAGGGATCCTTCCTTGTCGGTTAGGTGCACCATTTTTCATTCTCCAAAGTGTCTTGTGTTAAGCACTTTGTTTCCAAAAGTTCTTCATAAATAGGTAAAAGTTGACTGTTGCTACATTTCATTTTACTAGAGCAGAGTGCACAGATCACTATGTGAAAAACCATGTTAAGCCATGATGGTTGCACAGGCCTGTCATCCTACCAGCTCTGGAGGCTGAGACAGGAGGATCGGAAGTTCAAAGTCAGCCTCAGCAAAAGCAAGGCACTTAGCAACTCAGATCCTGTCTCTAAATAAAATACAAAATAGGGCTGGGGATGTGGCTCAGTGTTTCAGTGCCCCTGCGTTCAAATCCCCAGTCCCCCCCCCCCAAAAAAAGAAACAGTCAATTAGCTGGGCTCTGTGTGGCACAGGCCTGTAATCCCAACTACTCCAGAGGATGAGGCAGGAGGATCATAAATTTCAGGCCAGCCTTGGCAATTTGGCGAGACTGTCTTAGAGACATAGCTCAGTAGTAGAGCATCTTTGAGTTAATCCTCAACATGGGATGGTGTGGAGATGGACAGCCAATTTATATTACTGCACCTTGGCTCTTCAACTATAAAACTCAGTCTTCTTACCTATCCACATATTCTATTGCCAAAATTTAATGCTGTTGAAGTTTTAGATGTTACACTTAAAATAACATAAATATTCTACAATCAAAAAACAACCCTGGGCTGGGGATATAGCTCAGTTGGTAGAGTGTTTGCCTCATAAGCACAAGGCCCTGGGTTTAATTCCCAGCACCACAAAAAAACAAAACAAAAAAACTAAATTGCTTAAAATATACTGTCATATACAAAGAAACTTATATACTAACAGTCTGAATTTTTTGTAACATTAAATTCCTCAGCATTTTTTACAAATTAGCTGTTAGTAAAACATGGTTTTAACAAAAATTGTAGAAAGTTAGTATTTAAGAATTATGAAATTCCCCTGATGTGTAAAAAATAGGTTTATTTGCATGACTTGTACCCTTCTACTTCCCATGAGCCACCAAACAAAAATAAAATTTCCGATACATTTGATGTTGACACTCTGCAAAGCTACTTCCTCTGGGTATATTAAAAATAAATATTGGCTGGGGGTTGTAACCCAGTGGTAGTGCATGAGATTAGCATACACAAGACCCTGGTTTCAATCCCCAGCACCAGAAACAAACAAACAAACAAACAAACAAATATAGTCCAGCATTTCTCACTTGTTTGGAAAAGATTTTCAATCAATATTTCCATAGAGCAAATTTCTGTTACACTCTTGGTCTAGTTTAATAATTCCACAATTCTTTATGACTTGTGATTTGAAAAAAAAACACACAAAAAAACACAAATATATATAGATTTTTAAAAGAGGTTAGCTTTAGCTACTTTGGAGAATAATTTAGTAACATCAAGTAAACCTGAAATTGTGGATGCCTATGAACCAGCGACCCCACTTCAGGATATATACTCTATGACAGTTGTTCTCAAACTTTAGTACCAGGTCTTCATTACACTCTTAAAATAAGTGAGTGAATGAGGATTGGGTACAGTGGCACAAGACCATTGCAAGTTCAAGGTCAACCTGGGAAACTTAGTGTCAAAATAAAATACAAAAAGGCCTGAGGACACAGCTCAATGGTAAAGGACCTCTGGGGTTAAATTCCCTATAAAAACAAAAAAAAAAAAAGAAAGGTAACTGAGATCTTCTTGTGGTTCATAGGAATGATGAGTAGGTTTCCATGTCATTCTGTGATATGTGCCTAAGTCAAAACTTGTTACACTATCAGCTCATTATCCATCTGATGTGAAAAACAAAAGATTGAAGACACCAAAAAGATTTTGTTTATGCATAAGATATCTACTGGTATTTACCTTAAAATAACAATAAACTTAGTATGTGTTCATCTAAATAATAATTAAAATAACTATGTTTTCCCAACTGAAAAAAATTAGGAAGGAGTGTCACTATGCTTATTGTAGTTTTGCAAATCTCTCATGTCTAACCTAATAGAAAATATCATGAGTCTCATATCTGTTTCTAAAGTCAATCACATGTCATGTAGCCTCTGGAAAGTTCCACTGTACATTCATGAGTGAGCAAGAAAAAAGGCAAACAGCTGGGCATGGTGGTACAAGCTGATAATCCCAGTGGCTCAGGAGGCTGAGACGAGAGGATTTCAAGTTCAAAGCAAGCCTCACCAACTTAGTGAGGCCCTAAGCAACTCAGTAAGACCTATCTCTAAATAAAATACAAAAAGGGCTGGGGCTGGGGATGTGGCTCAGTAGTTGAGTGAGTACACCTGGGTTCAATCCCCAGTACCAAAAAAAGGCAAATAATATCTTAGTACAATTATGAAAATAATTTTAGTCTCCTGGCCCAGACCACATTTTAAGAACCAGTGCCCTAGAGAAATCCATGCACATGCATGATCTACTCTTTGGAGTAATGTTTGCTATAACAAGAAAGTGAAACTGACCTATCTGTCCATCAATAAGGAGCAATCAGATGCATGAGGGCTGCAGTGGTGTTTCTCTACTCACCACTGCATTTCCAGTAACTTAGCATATGTTGCCACATGGTAGGTGCTCAATAAATTTTTGTGGAGGGTGAAAAAAGAGGCAGCAGGAAACAAAGAGAGGAGGTACAAATATGGTTCTGCCACCTGTTATTTTCACTCTATTTCATGAACATATTTTTTAAAATAGAGTTTTAGTTAGAAAGGAATGGACAAAGGACTTGTGAATCTTGCATAAGTAGGAGGCTCATTTTTCTATTATTTAAAAATAAAGGTGCTAGGTAGCTGCAGTTTAGAGCCACGGGTTGCAAACCACTGCCCCCTAGTGGTGTATTAAAAAGTCAACACATTACGGACAAAACAGCCTTTAAGAACAGCTGGATGGTGTACCTTTGTGGTAGAGTATTTGCTATGCCCCAAGCCCCGGGTTAAGTCAAAAAAAAAAAAAAAAAAAGGAAAGAAAGAAAGAAAAGAAAGCAAATCAGCCTTCATATTCATCCATATTTTGTTTGGGGCAAATTTTATTTGGGGGCATTCTGTTATTGGGACAGAAGGCCTTTCTAGAAATTAAATAATCAATGTGAACCTCTTTGTTAGGCCTGTAGTAAGTATGTATATTGGAGGATTTCCTTAAGGTAGTTTAGATAACATAGTTAACATTTCTCAGACTAAAAAGCAAAATCAATGATAAAAAGTTAATAGATTATTTTCTTAATTTAAAAATATTTTTATTTTTCCTCTTTTCTTCATTTTATCTGATTTAA
>JAJEJO010000318.1:407029-476668 GCA_020662805.1 Glaucomys volans
TCCTCTTTTCTTCATTTTATCTGATTTAAACAGTGAGCGGTTTTTTTGCAACTATATGCAGTGTATAGTAACTATTCAAAATGTTTGCTGCCGTGAGGAAAGAAAAAAAATTCACAGCCTCCCCCCCCCCCCCCATTATCTGGTTTTTTTCTTTTTTTTTTTAAACTTAATGCCTACCACAAAAAGAAGTCCAAGAATATTATGGAGGGTGAGGGTAACTATGCTCAGAAAAAAGGTAGGAAACTATGATCCACAATTCCAGAACAACAATAACGATCAGAGGGGCTACGGGTATATAGTTCAGTGGGAGAACACTTGCCTAGCAGGTGTAAGGCCCTGCATCCCCAGCACTGCAAAATAATAACGACAACAATAAAGACAAAAAGGATGACAAAGTAGTCATGTTGAATTGAGATTCTTTCAAACAAAGGCAAGTTAAAATTACTGCGCTGGAAATGAAGGGATTCAAAGTCCCCTTACTATAGAAAGCTCCCTTTATCACCATCAAAACAGCCTTGTCCTAAGGACGATTACTGGAAGGATTCTCATTTTTTAAAATATTCATTATCTAAGTCTCCACAGTTAAGAGTCTGGGTATGGAAAAGTCATCAAAATACAAAAATATTCACTCATCAACTTCCACTTCAAAATAAATCTCCTTGCAAACATCTCTCCCCATTTAATGTTCTTGTCCGTCGCCACCTACGTAGCTATCATCTTTGCCCCCTGAGTGATATAAACATTCTGTAATACAAAAGCTGTACAGTGAAAATTTATTTCAAAATAAAACTAAATATTCCAACAAAAGAAGGATTTCGGTCTCCTGGGCGGTGGCCCCCGGTCCCAGCCGCGGCGGGGCTGGAGGTCGTCCTGGGTAGGTTTATCTCAGCGCTCCTATGGAGGCGGCGGCTTGCAGGGCAGCAGCACTTCCCACCCGACGGCCACGTGGCAGCGCGCGCGCTGGAGGGAGCGGCCTGTGTGGGGTGGGAGCCAAGATTCCGGGGGCCAATACCCGAGGGGAAGTCGCGCGGCCGCCTGCCGGCGGGGATGAGGCTGCCGCGCCTCCCTTTGAGGCAGGCGCGAAGGGGCTGACTTGCGCGCCAGCCTGCCGGTCTTCCGTGGGGAACAGCCCCTCAGGGGCGCCTTTCTTTTATGCCTGTTCTGAGATGGACCCGACGTCGCCTCCTAGTAATCCGCCGTGAGGAAGTCCGCCGCGAACCGGATTGTCATTCACTACCTCGGAAATCTGGCTCGTTGGCCTTGGCGGTGGCAATAAGTTCTTTCGAGTAGTTTTGTCTTGGCTGGAAGTACTCTGCCAGTAAAGTTTAAAAGTGTAAATGGGAATAAAGCGTAGTATCTACGAGGAAATGAGAATGAATAAATCACCCCTGATTTTCAAAAGAGAGACCAAATTAAACTTACCTATGTGAAGACTGCGTCCCCCTGCCTCAGTACCAGCATTTTCTGTTCCGTGATCAATGTGATTCACAGGAGCTTCTTAAGTAACAAACGAAATGAGCCCAGGGCGTGGAAAATATGATTTCTGTATTGGTTTGGGATTGGCTATGACCGCCAGCATTTTCATAGGAGGGAGTTTCATTTTGAAGAAGAAAAAAAAAAAAAAGGCCTTCTGCGACTTGCCAGAAAAGGCTCCATGAGAGCAGGTCAAGGTGGCCATGCATATCTTAAAGAATGGTTGTGGTCGGCTGGACTCCTGTCAATGGGGGCAGGTGAGGTGACCAACTTTGCTGCACATGCTTTTGCGCCAGCCATACTAGTGACACCACTGGGAGCGCTCAGCGTCTTTGTAAGTGCCATTCTGTCTTCATACTTTCTATGAAAGACTTAATCTTCATGGGAAAATTGGATGTTTGCTAAGCATTCTAGGGTCTACAGTTATGGTCATCCATGCTCCTAAGGAAGAGGAGATTGAGACCTTGAATGAAATGTCACACGTTAGCTGATCCAGGTTTTGTGGCATTTGCAACACTTGTGGTCATTGTGTCCTTGAAATTACTCTTTGTGGTGGGACCTCACCACGGACAGACAAATATTCTTGTGTACATAACAATCTGCTCTGTGACTGGAGCATTTTCAGTCTCCTGTGTGAAGGGCTTGGGCATCGCCATCAAAGAACCGCTGGCTGGAGAGCCTGTACTGCAGCATCCCCTGGCCTGGATTCTGCTGCTGAGCCTCCTAGTGTGGGTGAGCACACAGATCAATTACCTAAACCGGGCCCTAGACATATTCAACACTTCCATTGTGACACCAATGTATTACCTTTTCTTTACAACCTGTTTTAACTTGTTCAGCTATTCTTTTTAAGTAGTGGCAAGATAAGCCTGCTGATATCACTGGGACCCTGAGCGCTTTCTTCACAATCATTGTGGGGATATTCTTGTTGCATGCCTTTAAAGATGTCAGCTTTAGTCTAGCAAGTCTGCCCATATCTTTTCGAAAAGATGATAAAGCAATGAATGGCAATCTCTTGACTATGTAGGAAGTTCTTAATAATAATGAAGAAAGCTAATCCTGTGGAATTGAACAACACACTGGTGAGAAGATCTCCTGGAGAAATGGAAACCTGACAACTTTTTAAAAAGAAAGATGGGATTTAAAGGTTAATCCATAATTGTTATAAAGTGATTTTGAATATCAGAATCTACCTGAAAAAGCATTGTCCTCAAATAATGTTCTCTAAAGACAATCTTTTTTAAGTCTTCACTAATTTGAACCAAGAAGTTACTTTTCTTATGTTTAAACAATGGTAGCTCATTAAAATGGCCTCAGTATGTGGCCAATTTCTATTAACATTGTATTATTGTACAGGTATTTTACATTTTGATTCTTTCTTCAAAATCTAAATGCACTAATGACAAGTTTTAAGTCTATAAAAATGCTTTATTTTTCCATTGGTGATGAAGGTCTGAAATGTCATTCCAACTCCCATCAATCCCTGATCATATAAGGCTTTTTGATTTAAACAAGAACAAAACTATCCCAATACATTATCCTCTTATTTACCTTACCTATTAAAAAAAAAAAAAGAAGGATTTCATAAAGTGAGGGGGGGAATTGTTCAATAAGAGAATTAGGCAAACTGCAGATAATCTGATTGATCCAGCTTGGGTCACCTGCCCATCAATGTACCAACTGCTCTAACAAAAACAGAATATGCAGATTATTTACGAGGCTAGGCTGCATACCCACTTCTATGGCTAGGAAAAGTGTGGCACCATGAATTTTGGTCTACCAGGATTTGTGAATGGAAGTACGTAGATATACAAAAACATGCTACCTAGAAAGGATAAAGAATCACAGTGAGTAGAGAACTATACTAACCACAGTTCATCCTGCTGGAGATTTCTAAAGTCTGCCAATCTGCTAGATAAGACTAAGCATCTTTTCATGTGTTTCTCAACCGGTTATTATTTCCTCTTTTGTAAACTGTCTGTTCTTTCATATTCCTTTTACTGATTTTTCTCCTGGGCTGCTTGCCTTTTTTTCTCATTTTTTATTGGTGCCTTATAGTTGTACATGTTGATTGGATTTGTTGTTACATATTTGTACATGCACACAACATAACAACATAATTTGGCCAGTACCACTTCCCAGCATTTCCCCCCTCCCTCCTCACCTGCTTGGTCCCTTTCTTCTACTGGTCTCTCTTCGATTTTCATCAAGTTCACCCCCACTTTTCCTTTTCCTCTCTAGCTTCCTCATATGAGAGAAAACATACAACCCTTAACCTTCTGAGTTTGACTTAGTCCACTTACTGGTCTCTAGTTCCATCCATATTCCTGCAAATGACAAAATTTCATTTTTCTTTATGGCTGAATAAAACTCCATTGTATATATACCACATTCTCCTTATCCATTCATCCACTGAGGGACACCTAGCCTGGTTCTAGTTTGGCTATTTTGTGAATTGTGCTGCTATAAACATGGGTATGTATGTATCATTGTAGTAAGATGCCTTTAATTCTTCAGAGTAAATACCTAGAAATGATGTAGCTGGGTCATATGATGGTGCCATACCTAGTCTTTTTGAGAAGCCTCCATGATGATTTCCATAGTAGTTGTACTAATTTGTAGTCCCACCAACAGTGTAAAAGTGTTTTTTTCCACATCCTTTTATTTATTATTCGTATTCTTGATGACTGCCATTCTGAAATGAAATATTCTGAAATGAAATGAAATATCGGTGTAGTTGATTTGCATTTCCCTAATTGCTAGTGAAATTGAACATATTTTCATGTATTTGTTGGCCATTTGTATTTCTTCTTTTGAGAAGTGTCTATTCGGTTCATTTGCCCATTTATTAATAGGGCTGTTTGATTGTTTTTGGTGAAGTTTTTTGAGCTCCTTCTATATTCTAGATATTAATCTTCTGTGAGAAGAGTAGCTAGCAAAGATTTTCTCCCATTCTGAGTTGTCTCTTCACATTCCTAATTGTTTCCTTTGCTGTGCATAAGTTTTTTAATTTGATGCCGTCCTATTTATTAATTCTTGGCATTATTTCCTGAGCTTATGAGAATCCTATTGAGAAAGTCATTGCCTGTGCCTAAAAGCTGGAGTGCTGACCCTGTTTTCTTCTAGGAGTAGCAGAGTTTCTGGTCTACTTCCAAGGCCTTTGATCCATTTTGTTAACTTTTGTGCAGGATGAGAGATAAGGGTCTAGTTTCATACTTCTACATGTGGAAAACCAGTTGTCCCAGCACCATTTCTTAAAAAGGCTGTCTTTTCTCCAATGTATGTTTTGGCACCTGTCAAGAATCAGATGATTGTACCCGTGTGGGTTTGTCTCTGTGTCTTCTGTACCATTAGTCTATGTGTCTGTTTTTATGCCAATACCATGCAGTTTTTGTTCCTACAGTTCTGTAGTCTAATTTGAAGTCAGGTGTTATGATGCCTCCAGTATAGATTTTTTTGGTTTAGTTGTAGATGGGCACCTTTATTTTTATTTATTTTTTTGTGGTGCTGAGGACTGAACCCAGTGCCTCACACGTGCTAGGCAAGCGCTCCACCGCTGAGCCACAGCCCCAGCCCCCTCCAGCATCGCTATTTGCTTGCCTTTTTCTTAATGCTTTTTAGGAGCTCTTTATGTTATAAATATTATTCCACATTCTGTCGTATATGTTACAAATACTTTCCTTTTCATTTTTAACAATCTATAGTTTCTTAAAACACATTGCTGAATTCCAATATATAACTTTTATTTAGTGTACTCTTACTGAGAGAAAAAGTAAAATGAACTATAAAAGTAAGTTTAAGTCCATTTAAAGATATGGCTCATCATTTCAATGCAAATTTAATACAGGTTATGAAATACTACCTCAAAATTGTAACTGCGTGAATTAAGGGACAAATAGCAGATGTATATGCAAGTTCAAAATCAAACAGCGCCTAACTTAAGCTATGGAAAGATCCAGAGGGACAAGAGAAACTCTGCTGATTAGTACGCTGACATCTGTGTGTAGGAAAGGTCTAAGGTTGGGAACCTTACAACTTCACATACATTGTATGTAACCATCACAAAGATCCTGTGGCCAACATCATCTCCATAATAATAATACATATCTGGCCTTCACTATAAGCATATTTATAACACATATATGTCCCTGCGTAGGTAGTATTAACCTTATTTTATTGCAATTAGGCTGGGAGAGATGTTGTTTACATACGGGGCAAGGATCGGGACTGCATGATTTTTCTCGCTTGGTAAGTTACACTTCTTGCTCAGGTCAGGCAAGCGCTCTACCACCGAACTACATCCCCCGCCCAAAACTACACCTTTTAAAAATGACGCTCTCCTTGCTTATTTCTCTATCGCCAACGCTTAGAGCAAGGCAAACGAAAGCAATGAATGAGGGCTGGCGCTTTAAAAATATGGAACAAAACTGCATTCAGGAGAGAGGGGAGAAAAGATTAAAAAGGCGGAGTACAATTACTTTAGGAGGGCGCCCACGCCGGCCCTTGGCCCATCTAGGACTGCCGGAAGACTCAACGTCTCGGTAGTCTCAGGGAGGCAGACGGTCCCCTCCCCGAAGCTACCTCCTCACGCGGCGCCGCGCTGCCAGGTGACCCAACCTGCGGCGTAACAGGAAGGTCCAGCGGGGCGAAGACCCAGCCTCGGGGAGCACAGCGGAAGTGGCCCCCGGCGCCGCGCCCAAGGGCAGGGGGCGCTGCGTGATGGCGGCCGCCGCAGGGCCCTGACCGAGTGGGAGGCTGGGTAGCCTGGAGGTGAGACTCCACGGCGTCTGCAGAGCTGAGGGTCCGGGCGCCTGCCTCCCTCCTGTACGTGGCGGGTGCGGAAAGCATACCTCGCGAGGCAGGGGCAGGACTCAGAGTGGGAAGGGGCCGGGCCTCCGAAGGACGCAGGCGCGCGAGGCGCTGGACTGGGCTCTCTGGGCCCTTGGCTTTTGGCTGTGTCTCCTCGTGCCACGCCCCGGGCCCCAAATCTGCTGCGACCCCGCGTTCCAGTCTGTACCAGTTTTCTCTGTGCGGACGGCAAACGACATCTCATAAGGGCCCACAGTCAATCAACAGGGATGAATTTAACCCTATTTCCTGCCCTATGCGGTGCCATGCGCCTTTGTACTTAAAACCAGGATGTGGTTTCTTAATTCCAGGAATGATTTTGAGGGGCCTGCTGGGGAGATTAGACTAAACCACAGGAATAAACTCTGGAGTTCAGCCATTCTAACGTTGGATCTAAAATATTCATACTGTTGAATGTTCAGAGGCGAAAGGATTTAGGTAGGCTAGTCTCTTCTTTGTAAAGTTCGGCATAATAATACCTTTAGGAGTGGCATCAAAAGTTATTTCCTTTGGGAAGCTTTCCCGGTTTGCTACCTCTTTCTCCATCTTCTATTAAGCTTTACAGCTGTGCTTATTTAGCATATGATTCATAAGTACTTATTACTTTGTATCTTGTGTGTGTGTGAATCTTCCTCTAGGCACGAACTGTCATTGTTAAGTATTACCCAGTGTATGTGCATGAATGTGAATTAAAAGGGATTGAAGTGATTAAAAGGTACTTGAGCCAGGCCTGAAGTAGCAGGAGTTTTTGTGCAATATAAAAAAATACTGGTCCCTGGGCCAGATTTGACTATATGTTCTTGACTCATGCTGTTTGTTTTTATTTAAATTAGTGGCCAACTTTTTTAAATCAGGAAATTTCACACACATATTCTAGATTTCCAACTTTAATTGGAAAATGTTGCCAATCAGGGCCCACATACTTGCATGGTGTAGTTACCAGGAGTTGAATAGCAACACCCCCCTCAGACTCAATAAAATGGCTCTGTAGTTCCCTCTAATCTTCATTGTTTCCCTGACACTGAAGCAAAATATCAGTTGTCATGGAGCATCTAGTTTGCTTTACTCATTCTAATTAACTCCCTGACCTCTGGCAGCTATTTGAGTTTTTTATTCCAAATGTAATGGAGTAGAAAGGGCATTGCAGGTAGGAGAGTCATGGGCAAAGGTACAGAATGAAAAGAAGCGTAATTATGGGTTATTTAGAATCCTGGACACAGATTTGCTGTTAGATGAGTAGTACAGAGAGTTCAATGTAACTGGTGTTGTTATAAGGAATGACCTCATGAAGAGAGAGAGAGAGACAGAAAATGTCATGTAAAAATGGAAGCAGAAATTGGAGTGATGCCTCTACAAAGCAAGGAACACTAAAGACTGTCAGCTGTCATCAGAGGCTAGCAGGCAAGCACAGGATAGATTATGCCTCAAATCCTGCAGAAGGAATCAGCTCTCCCAACACCTTTATTTTCAGACTTTTAGCTTCCAGAACTGAGAGAATAGATTTCTGCTGTTATAAACCACCAAATCTGTGGGCCTTTGTTACAGTAGCCCTGGGGAAACTATTACAACTTTATAAATCAAAAAGAAGTTATTTCTTTTAGAAGGTGATAGAAAATCTTTCTAGGTTTTTGGTCATTGTTATCAGTGACAACAATGTTTTAGAAAAGTATTTCATCTGGCAGTGTCACCAGTATCAATTGGAGCCAGAAAGCATATTGAGAGATTTTATAGCAGTCCAAGCATGAGGCAAAAAGGTTCTGGGCTAAGATGGGGTTGGAAAGAACCTATGGAGCAGTTTTCAAAGTTTGATAATCTCTAAGGCACAGAAAGGGAAGAATCAAATATGACTAGAGCAGTGCTTCTGACATTTTAGCATTTTTAAGAATCTCTTGAAGGGCTCTTAAACATAGATTGTTGGGCTGCACCCCAAGAGACTCTGACTCAGTGGGTCTGGGATTGTGCTTGAGAAATTGCCTTTTTACCAAGCTTCGGAGTGATGTTGCTGTTGCTGGTGTGTGAATCACATTTTAAGTAGCACTCAACTGGTGTTTCTCTCTCTACATACAAGCCCCACGAATGCAGGGATTTGTCTTGTTCACCAGTATATCATAGTAGGTGTCTTAGTTTCCTCAGGCTGATGTAGCAAACTCCTATATGCTGGGTAGTTTATAAACATTTTTTTTTCTTCTTACCATTCTGTAGACTGAGAAATCCAAGGTCAAGCTGCCAGCAGATTGGGTGTCAGGCCTGCTTCCAGGTTCATAATCTTTTCACTGTGTCTCACATAGCAGAAGCCAGGGAGATATCTGTGCCTTTTCTTATAAGGGCACTAATACCTTTAATGAGGGCTGGGCCCTCATGACCTAATAACCTCTCAAAGGTCTTACAGCCCAATACCATCACATTTGAAATTAGGCTCCATATGAATTTGAGGGGCAATACAAATATTCAGTCTAGGTTCATGATAAATATTTGTTAAATAAAAACTGACTGTTTAGACAAAAATGGATGGTAAGATAGAGAAACAAATCTAGAAACAAAAATGATGTGGTCATTTTTATCTATTTGATTTATACTGTCAGTAAGATATTGAACTGAAGAGGCATTGTGAATATAGACTAAAATGTGGGTGAGAATTAAGAGTTTTTGACTTAGGATTTGTTCTGTGTGAAGGTGATAAATGAAGTCAAAAATTATGGTCATCAAGATATCAAATGTAAAAAGACCAGGGGCTAAACCATAGGAACAGACATTTAGTAGAAGGAGAAAACTGAAAGGGTAAAGTCAGTTAAGGAAGAAGTAGAGTGATTGGAGTATCATGTACCATAGAAATCAAGGGGGAAAAGAATTTCAGGGATTATTTAGTCAAAAGGAAAAGAAGAGAGAAAGCTAACCTACTATTCACTTATCCAAGTGTTTTTTTGTTTTTTATTGAGTACCCATTAAGTTTAGGAACTGTTCCCACACTGAAAAAAGTGTGCAGCTTTATATATTAATCTGTACAATAACCCTTTGGATAAGTGATATTATTTCAGTTTCTCTATTGATGAAATACGGTTGAAGGAAATTAAGCCAGGATTCTGATTTGGTTCTTCTTGCTTCCAAAATGTTCTGTTCAGAACTCTTGCAATCATCATTATCACCTTTCTGCTGAACATACTAACCTCTTTGTGATGATTCTGAAATCTTTGTCTATTTTAGATTTTTCACCTGAGTTCCTTACCAACTGATCCATCGGTTTCCTGAATATTTCTTCCTTGATACCCCACAGGTACCTCAAATATAACATCTAAAATGGAATTCATCACTACTTCTGCTCACCTCTATTCTTTTAGTCCAGTTATCCAACTTTTATCAGTCAAGTTAGAAATTTAGAATTATGTCTTTAATGCCTTGGATCCTTTTTTTTTGGGAGGGGGGGTACTGAGGAATTATCCCAGGGCCTTGAACATACCAGGTAAACTGTGCCACTGGACTGTGCCCCCAGAATGCCTCCCAACCAGCATTGATTGATTGATTGATTGATTGTTGATTGATTGACTGACTGACAGGGTCTTACTAAGTTGCCCAGGTTGGACTTGAACTTGGGATCCTCCTGCCTCAGCCTTCCAAGTATCTGGGGCCACAGGAGTATACCACCACTCCCAGCTCCTTGGATGCTTTTTAATGCTTCTTGCTCTCCATCTAGGATAGCCATCAATTTGCTTCTTTAATATATTGATTCAACCAACTTCTCAGTATGCTTACTGGCAGAAGTTCATTGGGCCTTCACTTTCTCCAACATAGATTACTGTGGTGGTTTCTTAACTGATATCCCAGCTTTCACCTGTATCCACCAGTCCATTTTCCAGAAATCAGTCAGAATGGCCTTTTAAAGAGAGAAATCTGGTCTTTCTTCTGTGAGCTTCCCGTTGCATTCAGGGGAAAGTCCAAACTTCCCAGTCTGGTTTACAAGACCCTCCATAATTTGACAGTTACTGCACTAGCTTCCTCTTTTACTGTCTTGTACTCCAGGCCTCAGTCATGAGACACATCCATGAATACAACATAGGCTTGCTCACCTCCTGGCCTTTGTCTACCCTATAGCCCCAATCTAAAAAACCCTTCCTTTTTCTTTTAGATTGGTTATTTCAAATTTCCTTTCAGGCCTGAGTTTCAGAAAATTTCCTTACCTGTCCCACCCCCTCAAGGTTGTATTATTCTTGTCAGGCCCCACAACATCCTGTCCTTACCCTTATTGAGCACTTAACCCACTTTATTGACATTGTCTATAATTGCCACTACAAGCTTCTCAAGGACAGGAAGTCTGTCATCCTCATTATTGTATTCTAACCATCTAGTAGAGTATCTGGTTCATAGTAGGGGCTCAATTGAAGAATAAATATTAAAGAATAGGAGAGAGGAAATACAATAAAAATGGAGATTCATCACAAAGGTAGGGTGATATGAGATGTTTTTATCGCATTGTCTCACACATTTTTGAAGTAAGAAGCAAGATTATCTACTGAGACCAAGAGTTACAGAATAAATAGTAGAGATTTAGAAAGAGAAGAGAAGGGATGAGTATCTGTTGTTCACACTCTATTGAAGAGTTTTTGAGCAAGAACTTCCATTTCAGGAATTTAAGATGCTGCAGGATGCCTATGATACCATAGGTCTGTTATCAGTCAGGATTTAATGAGGAGATAAAAACTATATGAGTAACTTAAGAAGAAATGTTTAATATAAAGAATTTTTAATTAGTAAAAGATAGTTAACACCAGGTGTGGTGATATATGCCTGTAATGCCAGCAATTCGGGAGGTTGAGGCAGGAGGATTAAAATTGCAGGGCTAGCCTCGGCAATTTAGTGAGTTCCTCAGCAACTTAAGACCCCATCTCAAAATAAAAAGTAAAAAGGGCTGGGGATGTAGCTCAATGGTAGAGTGCCCTTAGGTTGAGTCCCCAGTACCCCAAATTAATTAATTGATTTAAAAGACAGTTAACTACCAGAAGGGTTAAAAGAGGACTCCAAGGAAATAAATAATGCAAAAAGCAGCCTTACCTCTAGGACCAAAGGAGAGTAAACAAGGAAAGAACCGAGAGGTTAGAAGAGGACTCCCCCACCCTAAAGCTGAGATTCAGACTTTTTGGAGAATGTGGCCACCAATGGAACACAAAGCCTGCTGATAAAGAAACCTGCCAGAGGGCATGGTCCCCAGCTGTCTGTGCATGGCCTATCAAATGGGAGAATTCACTGAGAAGTGTAGGCAGGTCACAAGTAGTCCATAGGCAAGGTCTGTTGGATGGCAGAAGACTCACTGGAGGGGATAGGCAATCCAGAGCTGCCACACAGGAAGCCATCGAACCTCCCACTTATTGATCTGGTGGCATTACCAAAACCAGAACAGCTCTTTGGTACCAGGAAAAGAAATTCCTGTCTTTATATGACCGAACAGTATTACTCCAGTGCCCTCTATTGATAAAGCCAAATGACAAAAGAGAAATATTTACAGAGTCCAGCTCAAATGTGACAAGTAGGACAATGAAGACAAAAAGAGCACATGTAATATGGTCCCATTTTTGTACTAGGAAAAAATATGCCCAGAAATAAGTTTAGAAGAATATATACCAATATGACAAAACATTAGGTATTTCTTTTTGGGTAGAGGATTATGGGATTATGGGGAAGTGTTTTCTTCTCCTTGTTATACTTTATTTTTCCTATAATAAGCATGTAAAATTTTTGTGATCAGCAAAGACATTGGTTTGGGCACAGTGACTCATACCCATAATCTCAGCCATTCAGGAGGCTGAGGTAGAAGGATATCAAGTTCAAGTCCAAACTGAGCAATTTTTTTGGGGGGGGGGGATTGAACTCAGGGGCACTCCACCACTGAGCCACGTCCCCAGCCCTATTTTATATTTTATTTAGAGACTGGGTCTCGCTAAATTGCTGAGGCTGGCTTTGAATTCGCAATCCTCCTGCCTCAGGCCTCCCAAGTGCTGGGATTACAGGCGTGAGCCACCACACCCGGCAAACTGAGCAATTTATAAAGACCCTGTCTCAAAATAAAAAAATGTGATGGGTATTGGTTCATAGGTAATGTGCTTGCCTAGCATGCATAAGGCCCTGGGTTCAGTCCCCAACAAAACCCACATGAGTACACACAGAATTATGGAAAAAGTATTTCTCTGAAAATTTTAAAAGATTCCTCCTCTAAAATTGTAGAGATAAAAGATTATGAAAAACATTAAGATTTTGGAGTCATTTCTATTTTAGATGTTATCTATTGATTCCATCATGAAAGACAAATTAGCACAATTTATGCTTATTCCTTCAACCTTTCCCCTCACAGCCCAATTATTTCCCCCAGTACAGAGGATTGAACCCAGGGGTTTTCTACCCCTGAGCTACATCCCCAGCTCTCTTTATTTTTTATTTTAATACAGAGTCTTGCTAAGTTGCCCCACTTAGTGTGTATTTGATTATTGTTCTATATTGACTAGTTTTCTCTATAATCACATTTATACCTATTTAATATGACTTCTCAAGACCTTATTGTAAACTTGTGATTATTTTTACTGTTTCTTATGTGAATTTCATCTATATAATGCTTTTCATTTGCTTTTCCATTTCTTCAGCTTTGTCAAATTACTGCTTAGTTCTTTTTATTGTTTTAAAATCTATAATCTGTTTTAAATCCTTTTGTCTCCTTTTTAAGTTTTGTTGTTGTTGTTTGTAGTACTGGGGATTGAACCCAAGGGCCCTCTATCACTGAGCTGTATTCCCAACCCTATTTATTTATTTTTTTTAATTTTAAAAAAATTTTGTAGTTATAGGTAGACAGCATGCCTTTATTTTATTTGTTTCATTTTTATGTGGTGATAAAGATTGCACCCAGCGCCTCATACATGCTAGACAAGTGCTGTGCCACTGAGCCACACCACCAGCCCAGGCCCTTTTATTTTGAAAGAAGGTGTCACTAAGTGGCCCAAGCTGGCCTTGAACTTGTGATCTTCTCTCTCAGCCTCCTGAGTAGCTGGGGTTATGTGTGTGCACCACCAGTCTTGTATTTAAATAGTGATTTGTGTCTGTAATTTCTTTGAGGTAATAGAGAAATCTCTGCTGAATACTTCCTGTCAATTCCTTTGGTATTCCTCATAGATGTATGCTTCTGATCTGCTGGTTACTCATGTTCCTTTCTTAAAACAAACAAACAAAAAAAACAAAGAAACTATTTTTAAGTGTTTGTTGCACAGATTTGTCTTACTATTATTCAACAATGAATGAGACAAACTCTCTATTAAAAAGTACTATGAGGTCTGGGGTTGTGGCTCAGGGGTAGAGCACTTGCCTAGCACATGTGAGGCACTGGATTCAATCCTCAGGACCACATAAAAAAATAAACGAAGTTGTTATGTCCATCTGCAACTGAAAATATTTCTTAAAAAAAGTAATATTAGAAGAGGCAGAGGAAATTGAGCTAGGGCATGTCAAAGCCTACATATGGATTAGCAAATGCCACAACACCCTCTCATCTAATCTAGAGTATGTCTCCCTCCAGATTTTGGTTTCCAAGAAATCAATATCACATAATAAAAAGCCCTCTAGATGACATTTTTGTAATAAAATTTGACAGTCACCTTCCTACTTCTTCACCTCTGACAGTGTTGCTTAGCTAGGAACTAGGTAAAAGATGATGAAATTTACTGCCAGAAATGGTATCTTCCTTAGCATTCTGTCCCCTGCCACCCTGATAGGGCAAACTAGATCTCTATAGGGACAGTCCCTATACTTTCCAAGACCTTCCCTGTACCCAGTGTCTATAGATCTCCATTTAAGATCACTGAGTGTGCCTTTGGGATATGGTACTTCGGGAGACACTGTGTACAGCCCTTTTATTGAAGATGGAATTTATCTCAGTTGTTGTTTTAATTATTTTCAGTGGGTTTTGAGAACTGCGTTTACCATCTTTTAAATAATCTGTTTCTGAATTCCAAACAATATATATCAAACAAAACAAAAGGTACTATAAGAGAAAGTCATGACAAAACCAATTCTTTGCAGTAATTGATTTTATTGTTCCTTTAATGAAATTCACCCTGAATGTGGAGATTTGTGTTAGGGGCACATTACTTAATGATAACTCTTGGGCTTTTAGGGTGAAGATTAATAGTAATAGTAGTTGGCTAGAGGTGTGGCTCAATGGTAAAACACTTGCCTAGCATGTGTGCAAAGCCCTAGGTTCAGGGCTGGGGATGTAGCAAATGTAGTGCATTTGCCTTGTGTGCATAAGGCCCTCGGTTCAATCCCTAGCACCAAAAAAAAAAAAAGCCCTTGGTTCCTCGTACAGCTAATAATAATAATGATAGTAGGAGTAGCAGCAGTAACAACAGCTGGCACTTGTATAGTTTTCTATATGCCAAGCATTATTCTAAATGTTTTACATATACAGGTTGAGTGTCTCTTATGCAAAATGCTTAGGACACTTCTGTGTTTCTAATTTGCAACTTTTTTAGATTTGGAATATCTGCATATATACATATATATGTTGGGTATGGGGAACAAGTCTAAACACCAAATTCATTTATTTCATATATATTTATACACAGGTATAAGATAATTTTATATGGTATTTTCAGTGTTTTTACTGTGCTTTAACTTCAACCCATCGCATGAGGTCAGTTGTGAAATTTTCCACTTGTGGCATCATGTCAGTTTTCAAGAAGTTTGGATTTTAGAGCACTTCAGATTTCGTATTTTTGAATTAGGGATACTTAACCTGTTATATGCATTTAGTTCTCATCACAATCTGTGAGGTAAGTACTATTATTCTATTGTTTAGGTGAGGAAACTGAGACACTAAGAGGTCCAGTGACTGTCCTGAGGTCACAGTTAGTTAGTGATGGATCCAGCAGTCTAACCCTGGCAACTTGCCCTACAGTCCATGCTCTTAATCATAATCACTATGCCATGTTGCTTATAATTCATTTCAAGATTAAGGACTAGAGAGTTCAAATCATCAGGATCAAACTCAAATGACTCTCCAAGGAGCTTAGAACTATGTTTGATAACTGGATGAGATCAGGAATTTGATAATATAGACACTCAAAAGTAATAAGTTAATCTGTCGTCAAATTGCAGGAGGATATAATTGCCATCCAAAAGGAGGCAGTTCTACCACAATGCCAGAAAGAAAAATGCCAGGTTTGAGAAAAGGAGAATTGATTTCTATTGAAATGATAGCCATCTGTTTTCATGTTGAGGCATTAATTCATAGTGTTATGACATATTGGGATGAATGGGTAGTATTCCATTTATTAATTTATTGCCTCTCAACTTTAAATCCACTTGTCTTTGCTTTACTTGTGTTACTTGGGCTGAACCTTATAAATATTTCGCCTTTGCCAGATGACCCAAGATATAGTCAATAGAGAATGCTGAAGGGGCAATGAATGCCTATAGGAAGAGAAAAGAACCTCTTCCTCATACCAGTGTGATGTGTTTATATATATATATACATATATATATATATATACACACACACACATATATATACACATATATATAAAACATTTATATTATTTTATATCTAACATTTATAAAATAATATATTTATATTGTTCTATATTTTATATATAACATGTATAATATAAAATATATTTTTAAAATATATATATAATTTTTTAAAATTTTTATTTATTGGTGTGCTGCCAACAGGTCAACTTTTAGGAATTCTGGTGGCAATTACCCTAGCAGGCCGCTTCCTGTAAACCAGTTCTGGCCTGGCTGAACCATCCAGTGAGTTCTTCCTCATTCTACAGACCACTTCCTGTAGACCAGTTCCAGGCTGCCAGCCTCTTGCCATGAATTTTTCTACCACCCTTCAGGCCACCCACTAAGACCAGCTCCCAATATTTCCTGGCAAATCTCTACCAACAGGGTTTGTGTTCCTGTGGTAGTCATGGTCTCCCTAAGAAGGTCTGACTCAGCTCTGGTGGGGGAAAGGGTCTTCTTTTAAATTCTTTTCTTTCTCCCTCTTACATTTTTCAGTACAGATAAGGGTGATTTTTTTTTGTTTTTTTGTAGGAACACAGAATGATATACTTATCATTTCAGATTCTGAGACCAGAAATAAGGTGAAACAGTGGAAGTCAAAGATGGAAATGTCTGAAGAAAGAGATTCAGCCAGAGCTTCACCAGAAAGACTACAAAGGCTCATCTCCCAGGAATGTGAATTAGTCAGTACCAGTGATCCTGAGGACCAGATACCGAGGCACTGGGTAAGCCTCTTAGAAGATGCAGTGAGATCTCCCATCCCAAGAGAGAGTTATCAGGGAAGTGAATCTTATCCCCAAGAAATCCATTGCTGGAGACCAGGGCCATGGATACAATAGAGAAAAAATACTTTCTGCAGAAGAAAGATCCCATAGACATGAGGTCTGTTGCCAAAGCTTCAAACAGAAGTCAAGACTGATTGAACATCAGGAAGTTCATAACATAAATAAGACCTATGAGTGTAAGGAGTGTGGAAAAATCTTTAACCGGAGCTCAAACATGATCATACATCAGAGAATTCATATGGGGAAGAAACCATATGTGTGTAATGAATGTGGAAAAGACTTTAATCAGAGTTCAAATCTTATTATACATCAGAGAATCCATACAGGAAAGAAACCATACATATGTCATGAATGTGGAAAAGACTTAAACCAGAGCTCTAATCTGGTTAGACATAAAAGGATTCACAGTGGTGAAAATCCCTATAATGTAAAGAGTGTGGAAAGGCCTTTAAGGGAAGCTCAAACCTTCTCATACACCTGAGCATCCATAATGGAGGGAAACCCTATATGTGCAGTGAATGTGGAAAAGCCTTCAATCAAAGCTCAGATCTTATTATACATCACAGAATTCACACTGGAGAGAAACTCTGTGAATGTTATGACTGCAGACAAACATTCAGTCAAAGTTCACACCTAGCTACACATCAGAGAATTCATCCTGGAAAGAAATCATTCAAGTGTAATCAATGTGAAAAAGCCTTCAGGCAGCGTTCTTCCCTTACTGAACACCAGAGACTCCACAGTGGAGAAAAACCCTATGCATGTCAAGAATGTGGGAAATCCTTCAGTGGACACATAGCTTTTCTTAAACATCAGAGACTACATACTGGAAAGAAACTTGAATGTGAAAAAGCTTCTACTTCTGACTTGGACCTTATCAAACAACAGAAAATTCATAAGGAAGAAACACCTTATGAATGTAATGACTATGGAAAAACTTTCTGGGGAAGTTCAGATCTAATTCAGCATTGGATAATTCATACAGGAGAGAAGCCCTATGAATGCAGTGAATGTGGGAAAGCCTTCAGACAGCGTTCCCTCCTTATCCAACACCAGAGAGTCCACATGGTGAGAGGCCCTATGAATGTAAAGAATGTGGAAAAGCATTCATTTGGTGCACAGCCTTTCTAAAACATAAGGGACTTCATACTGGAGAGAAACTTGAAGAATGTGAGAAAGTCTTCATCAAGGATGAAGAACTTAGAAAAGAGCAGAGAATTCACCAAGGAAAAAGCACTTCACAGTGTAATCAGAGTAGTAGAACTTACAGAGGCAGCTCTGACCTTGTCAGACATCAGGAAACTCATATAGGAGAGAAACCATATGAATGTAGAGAATGTGGGGAAACTTCTAATCAGAGCTCAGATCTGATGAGACATCATATCATAGAGTTCATAGTGGAGAAAAACCTCATGTATGTAATAAATGTGGAAAATCCTTTAGGGGCAGCTCAGATCTTATTAAACACCATCATGTTCACATTGGAGAGAAGCCCTACAAGCGCCCTGAATGTGGGAAAGCCTTCAGTTAGAACTCACACCTTATTAGTCATCAGAGAATTCACAGTGGGGAGAAACTTTTTGAATGTAGCCATTGTGGGAAGGCCTTCAGTGGGCGTGCAGCTTTTCTGAAACATCAGAGACTCATACTGGAAAGGAATTTGGGGAATGTGAGAGTCTTCAAGTAGTACTTACTTTAACAGGAAGGAGAAACCTAATGAGTGTAGGAAAAGTCTAGTGGAGACTGCATTTTACTGCACTATAGAGGATTTTTTTTTTTTTTTGAACCAGGGATCGAACTCAGGGACACTTGGCCACTGAGCCACATCCCCAGCCCTATTTTGTATTTTATTTAGAGACAGGGCTCACTGAGTTGCTTAGGGCCTCGCTAAGTTGCTGAGGCTGGCTTTGAACTCTCGATCCTCCTGACTCAGCCTCCCAAGTCGCTTGGATTACAGGCGTGCGCCACCTCACCCGGCACTATAGAGGATTTTTTATTGTTGGGGGAAAAATTTGAAAGCAGAAAAGAATTAGAAAATCCCTACTGGGTGAAAAACATACAAGTGTAATCAAGTGCAAAAACTAAAATTTCTTGAGCATAATAGCCTTTTTCTGCCTCAGTGTTGACACTGAGTATGGTCCCAAGGATTTAATTACTTGAGAATGTTTTAGGGGATTTCTGTCCTTAAAATCATTATAAATCACTGTGGCAACAACCCCCAAACTAAATTCTTACGGAAGGAGCTATTTCAATCTTCACCTAGTCCAGAGACAATATAAATCTGTTTTAAGTTCTTTAGAATAATTATCTTTGGGATCTTTATGTATATATTTTATATGTATCTCCCTTTCTTCCTTATAGAAAATATGCTCATGTGTATGCCATAATGCTAATTAGGATAATCCACTAATTGATAGGAAACAAAAAGATAATAGAAATGACTTGAGGTCTGGAGGTATAGCTTATTGGTAGAGCTCTTGCCTAATATGTGTAACATCCTGGGTCCAATCTCCAGCACCCTCCCCCTCCAAAACATACATACACACAATAGCTGAAGACCAGGACACCAGAGCTAAGCCAGGTGTTCCCAAGAAAAAGGCTCATGACTTAGGAGTAGTATCAGAAAATCAAAGAGAGTAAGAGACAGGAGAAGAGCATATACTGTGAATAGAATTAGACAAATTTCAGAAGATTTAGATGACTTCTTTGAAAGATCAGATGATAAAAAGTTTTATCTTTAATGAGACAGCTTATTTGATAATTGGAGAGTCTAAATAGAACTCTAGAAATAAGCCAGTCAGATTAGGCCATTGAAAATGGTAATTAGGCCCTGCTTAATTGTATGGGCCCTGACTGTGCAGTCAAACTCAATTACCAAATATTTCTTATGCTCTGACCTACTGGCAGATTGTGTATTAGTTTATATAAGACATCAGATAAGAAAACAACCAAGTGATACAATATAGGACAAGGAGAAATACAGCTTCATATCTTTTTGTAATAGAGGTATTTAGGAGATACAAGGAGGGAGTCAATGGTTCTCAATTGGGGTTATTTTGCCCTCTTCCCAGGGGATAGTTTACCAATGCCTGGGGACATTTTGGTTTTCACAACTGGGAGCAGAGACTTCTGGCCTGTAGTGACCAGGGGCAGGTTTGCTAATATCTTAGTACAAAGCCCACACAACAAAGAATTATCTTGCCCCAAGTGTCCATAGTTGCATAGTTGAGAAATCCAAGAATATTTAGGACGTTAGTTCCTAGGGCATTTAAACAAGTGCAAGGTGGGCATGGCAATGCATCATCTCAAGGGGAATCCAGAGTCTGCTAGAAACCTTTAGATTGATGAAGTGCTTCAAGAGGGTCAATCTGGTGTAGTGAATAGAACATAGACTAAACTCCCAGAAGATCAAAACTGAGAGGGAATTATTCTAATAATCTGAGGAACAGGTACAATTGAAATGTTTGAAATGTGGAACAGGAGCGATTTCCTCATGTAAAATAAATATTTCATAGGAAATAAAACTATTACTATCAACTTTAGGGGGAGTGTGTTTGTTCAGTAGAGGAAGTGAATGTCCAATAATCTGCCAATTCAGTCCACGTTTCCCAACTTTGGTGGGGAGGATACTGAGGATTGAACCCAGGGGTGCTTTACCACTGAGAAACATCCCCATCCCTTTTTATTTTTTATTTTGAGACAGGACCTCATTAATTTGCTGATGCTGGCCTCAAAATTGTGATATATCTGCCTCAACCTTCTGAGTTGCTGGAATTACAAGTGTGGGTCACCATGCCCAGCTTTATTTTATTCTTTTTTTTTTTTTTTTTTTACTTTTGGTATGTCCCTAAATTGAAGCCACCATCATCTCTTGGTTGTAGTATTACCATAGTACCTAATATGTCTTAGTGCTTCCAACCTCTGTCAGGCAGCCTAAACTATCTTTAAAACAAATCTGACAATGCCACCCTCTTTCTGAACTTCTGCATTGGTTTCCCGCTAACTTCAGCTCTGAAGTTAAAAGTTCTTAAATTGATACATGTATTCTGATCTGGCCCGGTTCATCCACCTATTCCAGACATATTAATCTTTTAATATATGTCGGGCACTGAGGGCTACAAAGAGTAAACAAATAGACAATAGTCTCATGTTCTGATGAAGCTTATAAGAATGAAGGGGTGGGCTCGAGTTGTAGCTTGGTGGTAGAGCACTTGCCTAACACGTTTCAGGCAATGTGTTCAATCCTCAGCACCACATATAAATAAATAAAGGTATTGTTTCCATTTGCAACTAAAAATTAAAAAGAAAAAAAAAGAATGAGGGGCTGGGGACATAGCTCAGTTGGTAGAGTGCTTGCCTTGCAAGCACAAGACCCTAGGTTTAATCCCCAGCACTGCAAAAAAAAAAAAAAGAAAGAAAGAAAGAAAGAAAAAAAGAAAAAGAAAAGAAAAGAAGAAAAGAAAAAAACAAAGAATGAAGGGGAGATCAATGAGACTAATAAATAAATTACAACTGTGATAATTGCCAGAAAGGAAGGGCACATGATAATATAATGACAGGTTTGACCTAGTTGGGAAGGCCTTTCTACAAAGTGCTTACCTTTCCTTTTTAAATCCAGCATTTACCCCTCAACCTCCTGCAGGCCTAGGCACTGCCTTCTTGCCCTATGGCCTTTCTAGAAACATCCCTGTCAGGAAGGCTACTCCCTTTCTAGCTCCATTATTTTTTAGGACCTCCCATGTGTTGGTTACAGTGATAAAGCACTTAACACCAACTTTATCTTTGCCTCAGTCTTAATTTGTAAGTACTAGTGTCCCTGTTTTATAAATAGGAATCTAATGCCCCAGAAATCAAAGCAAGTTACCCAAAGACCCACAACTGAAAGGGAAGAAAGGAATTCAAATTTCCTTGCATTGAGGCCTCACAAGACTCTGGTCGCCTTCCCTGATGAACTTCCAGGATTCAACAAGTGTGAAGTGCTTCCACTGTGCTTCTGTGGGCCACGGCCAGTTTAGCACATCAACTGTAATCTAGACGAGGCCCTTTCTGGACCCAGAGGTGGCTTTTCCTGTGTAGGGTCATGCCTCCAGGTGGGACCTGAACCCTCAGCTGGACAGACATTGCTATGGTGGACCAGAAGTGCGTCCCTCTTCCCCGGGTTTGTCTAGGAATAGAGGAGGACCCGACTCTGGGTGTTAGTCCAGGGTAGTCCCCTGGAACAGGCAGCTTGTGGCTGCGGGCTGAGAGGACCCTCTGAGCAAGGAATTCTCTCAAGAGCATCCCTGAACCGGACGCGGTGGCTCACGCCTGTATCCCAGCACTTGAGAGGCTGAGACAGGAGGATCGCGAATTCAAAGCCAGCCTCAGCAATTTAGCGAGGCCCTAAACAACTCAGTGAGACCCTGTCTCTAAATAAAATACAAAATAGGGCTGGGGATGTGGCTCGGTGGTGGAGTGCCCCTGGGTTCAATCCCCAGTATCCAAAAAAAAAAAAAAGAGAGAGAGAGAGCATCCCTGAGTGCAGCCCGCTGCTACGGGTGACTGGTTGGGACGGGACGCGATTACCGAGGTAGCAAGGCCGGGTCTGGTGCCTTGAACCCCTCCTTCCCCAGCTTGTGCCGCCTGCCCTGCATCCTCCCAGAGTGCTCCCCACCCCGGGGCACTGCAGCAGATAGCTCTGCCTAGCCTGGCTCCTGGAGAACTGGTATTTCAATGCCCAGCGACTGCGTTGGATACATTCGGGCAGTGTCCAGGGAGCCGAACTTCTAGTCCATGCACAAGGGATCTCTGCGAGAACTGAGTGCAGGAGAGGGAAGGAGGCCAGGGCTTTCTGGGTAAGGAGCTTCTTCAGACTCTAGTTTTCCGTGGGGATTGTTTGACCTTCACAAAACAAACTTCCTCCTGAGTTGGAAGAATATTAGGGTGCAACTTTTTTTTTTTTTTGAGTGGGCATTACAAATAAATCCCGCAGAGATACACAACTGTCTCTGTTTTGTTTTGAAATAACGTCTCAATAAAAAGGTTTGCCTGGAACCCCGCGTGGTGACGCACGCCTGTAATCCCAGCACCTGGGAGGCTGAGGCAGGAGAATCGTGAGTTCAAAGCTAACCTCAGCAACTTAGTGAGGCCCTAAGCAACTCAGTGAGACCCTGTCTCTAAATAAAATACAAAAATAGGGCTGGGGATGTGGCTCAGTGGTGGAGTGCCCTTGGGTTCAATCCCTAGTACCAAAAAAAAAAAAAAAAAGGTTTGCCTGGGGGTGTAGCTCAGTGATAGGCCCCTGCCTAGCATTCATGAGGAGGTGGGTTCCATTAGGAGCACCACACACATACACACAAAGTACCCCCTCCTTGCCCATCAAAAAAGATGCCTCTAGCAAATAAGATGAGACAGACTGATATCTTGCTGGCTCCTTCCAGAATGTGTAGTTAAGTCATCAGATGAGAAAATTACCAAGTACAAGGTCCTAAGCACCTTTTGGACATAGGATCCTTTTACCTTCTCATACCTACCAAAGTTCTCCCCTCTTAAAGGCTGGAAGTCCATGATCAGGCTTCCAGGATGGTTAGGTTCTGATGGGAACTCTCCTGTCAGCTTGCTGTGTCCTTACATGGCAGAGAGAAAGTGTTAGCACAAAAAGACCAGGCAGGACACAAACCTCACGAGTCATTTCAGCTGTTTATTCAGGGGATGCAGGGATGAAATGGTGCCCAGGGAACTCAGTCTCCTGGTGGAAAATGAGCCCACTGAACAAAGAAAGGGACTGGATTTATATAGGTTATTTTGAGGGGTGGTCTAGTGAACATACCAGTTTCCTTGGACACTCAGGAATTTGAGCTTTTTTGGTCAAGGTCTGTGGGCAGTGTCTGAAGAGGATTTACTTTGGAGGAGATAAATGGCTCCTAGAGACTGTCTCTTTTGAGGATGATAAAGCACCTCCTCTCTGCCTGCAACCAGCATCTGGAAAACATTTGTCTAGGAAGATGAAAGCTGTCAATGCTTTTGTCAATGGCCTTCATTTTTACTCCCTCTCAGGCCTCATTATCTTGGGAATTTTTCATTTTCCATATCCATTAGAAAGGCCCAAAGACCTTTAGTGCCTCTCCTTTATAGGGTACTAATCCTATCATCATAGCCCTGCCCTCATGTAATAGCTGTGCTCTTGTGACTTCATCTAAACTAATTATTTTCCAAAGAGTCAAATGATCAAATACTATCACATTTTGGGTTAGAGCTTCAAGATGTGAATGTTGAAGGGACACAGTCCAACCATTTTTTTAATTTCTATTTTAAAAGACTTTGGGCCTTTGAATTAATTTTAGGTTCATGGAAAAATTGAGAGGAAGTTAGAAATTCTTCTTATAACCCTAGTCCTACATATGCATAGCTTCCCACAACATAATACTCCCCACCTAATTGGTATATTATTCATCAAGTGATGAATTTATAAGGGCACATCATAATCCCCCAAAATCCATAGTGTTCTTTGGCTTTTATTCTTGGTATTGAATATTCTATGGCTTTGAACGAATGTATAATGGCAAGCATCCACCATTATAGTTATCAATGTAATATTTTCACTTCCCTAAAAATTCCGTTCCCCCAAACTTTTTTCCCCGCTTGGGGTACTGGGGATTGAACCCGTGGCACATTACCTCTGAGATATATTCTCATCCCTTTCTGAGACAGGATCTCTAAGTTGTCCAGGCTGGCCTCCAACTTGTTATCCTCCTGCCTTGGCCTCCTGAGCATGTGCCATCATACCTGGCTAAATATAATGTTATATTCCACAGAAAAATTCTCGAGTGCCATCAGGAGAGAGAGAGTCAGCCCCACCCTAGTCCCTCCCCTCCCTATAGTCCCACCCTAATCCCTTCCTGCGCCCCATAAATGCTGGCAACAAAAGAACTAATGGGCGATTCTCCAGCACACCACTTTTAGGTGTAAGGGTGGTCGTTGCTGGCCAGCTAAAATAAAGGCTTCTTTTGGCTTTACGTGATCGGCTTGGATGATCTTATTTTCGTCGGGTATAACAATATGATACAGTAATAAATAGGGAAAATTAAAGGGTTTTGTTTTGGGGGTTTTGTGGCACTAGGGATTGAACTAGGCACTTTGCCACTGAGCTCTATCCCTAGTCCTTTAATGTTTTATTTATTGTTTTAAATTTTGAGACAGTTTTACTAAGTTGCTACAGCTGATCTTAAACTTGTGATCCTCCTGCCTCAGCCTCCCAGTCACTAGAATTACAGGCATGTGCCACTGCACCTAGCAAATTAAAGATATTTGAACAGTAATTAATATGATGAAAGTAATGTACAACTAATTCCAGTTTAATTGCAGTTTGAATTAAAGCAGGAAAATCTTGGATTCGAGATTATTAAGTAATAATATTTTAAATATTATGTATTGAGTTCTGTGAGCCAGGTGTTATCCTAAACACTTTATACATATTAACTTATCCTCACAGAATCTCTTCAATACTAATATGTACTTTTTACTCATGAGGAAACTGAGGTATAGTAAGTCTAGGTAACAAAGTCACACAGCATGAATTTGGTGGGACACTATTCAATTCAGTACAGTAGGGAAATTGTTTAAGAATAAGATGAGAAACTTGAGGCAGGGCATTGACAGAGGTGAGAATATTAGAAAAGCATAACAGTTTTGAAATTGTTAATTTAGAAATAATCTGGTTCCAAGAGAAAATATTCACAATTTCACTTAGTAATGAAATGTAAATTTTGTCTGAGAAGGTCAGCTGACTCACTAACTGGGCCTTATATTCCAATTTCCAGGTTTCAGGAATAAGTTCTCCACGTTCCAGGTCCAGAAATGTTATTGTCAGTGTACCTGGCCAGAATTGTTCAGGCCAGGAAAATAGGCTTCAAACTTCATCAAAATCATAAGAAAAAGCTGGGTATAGACGTGCTGTATTACCAGTTAGGAGGCTGAGAGAGGAGGAATGCTTGAGCTCAGGAGTTCAAGGCCAGCCTGAGCAACATAGCAAGACCCTGTCTCAAAAAAAAGAGTTGAGAAAGCTGTATGGAGATTCCTCAGAAAATTTGTAATAGAACCACATTTGAGCCGGGCGCGGTGGCGCACGCCTGTAATTCCAGCACTTGGGAGGCTGAGTTAGGAGGATCGTGAGTTCAAAGCCAACCTCAGCAACTTAGCAAGGCCCTAAGCAACTCAGTGAGACCCTGTCTCTAAATAAAATACAAAATAGGGCGGGGGATGTGGCTCAGTGGTGGAGTGCCCCTGGGTTCAATCCCCAGTACCAAAAAAAAAAAAAAAAAAAGAAAGAAAGAAAAAAGAAAAAAACCCACATTTGACCCAGTTATCCTTGGTTTATACCCAAAGGATGAAAAATCAGCATACTACAATGACACAGCCACATCAATGTTTATAGCAGTTCAACTCACAATAGCTCAACTATGGAACCAACCTAGGTACCCTTCAATAGATGAATGGATAAAGAAAATGTGTGTGTGTGTGTGTGTGTGTATGATGGAATATTACTCAGCTTTAAAGAAGAATAAAATTATGGCATTTGCTGGTGGTTCTATTCCAAATTGGAATTGGTATTATTATAGTGCTCTATTTTATTTTATTTTATATTTTTAGTTGTAGATGGACATAATATCTTTATTTTTTATGTGGTACTGAAAATCAAACCCAGTGCCTCACACATGCTAGGCAAGTGCTCTACCACTGAGCCACCCCAGTCCTATAGTGCTCATTTTAAGAAACTTTCAAACACTGAAGTATAATTTGTTTCAATGAATAAGCAAAATTCTTCATTTCTTCAATCCCACAGCTTAGAGGAAGACATTACCCTACTACAAATCTGTTATGTACTCTTGTTTTCTTCACATTCCCAGTTGCCAGGACTTTTCGTTTCTTGAAAGCAGGAAACTACATAGGATTGAGGGGTTCTGGAGATTGAACCCAGGGATGCTTTACCACTGAGTTACATCCCCAGTTCTCTATTTTTTATTTTGAGACAAGGTCTAAGTTGTTTAAGGCTTAATTGGCTGAAACTGGCCTCAAACTTATGATCCTCCTGCCTCAGCCTCCCAAGTCTCTCAGATTACAGGCAAGCACCACCATGCCAACAGGAAATATGATTTTTATATCACCTCATCCCCAACCCAGATTCAGATTTACATATATAGTCTTGCTTCATAAATGCTGGAATGAATGTCCAAATTTAGCCAGGTACAGCAATTTAGCAAGACCCCGTCTCAAAACAACAAAAAAGGGTTGGAGATGTAGCTCATGGTAGAGCAACCCTGAGTTCAATCCCCAGTACAGCAAGGAAAAAAATGTCCAAATTTACAAGTGTCTAGTTTTTTATTGAAAATTCTATTCATAAGAGGATAGTACTATCATTTTCTTTCTTGTTTTTCTTTCCCCTCTAGACAGTCCTCTTCTTTGCAATTTTGCTTCTCAGTCAGGCTCTAGGCACCTTTACCTATTTTAATGTTCTTTTCAAAAGAAAAAAAAACCAGCATTTGAATTTACTCCTACTTTTTTGCGGGGTTGGGGAGAGGAGGGCAGATGCCAGGGATTGAACTCTGGCATAACCAGAGCCAGATCCCCAGTCCTTTTTATTTTTTATTTTGAGACAGGATCTCACTAAATTGCTTAGGGCTTCACTAAATTGCTTAGGGTGGCTCTGAACTTTCTATTCTCCTACCTCAGCATCCAGAGCTGCTAGGATTACAGGCCTGCTCTCCTACTATTGCCTGGCTCTCCTACTATTTTTAATTTTTCTATTTCATTAGTTATAGTTTTTATTAATTCACTCTTTTTTATTTGCCTTATTTTAATATGCTTTTAAAGTTTCTTAAGACGAATTTTAAATTACTTTATATCTTTGTTCCTTTTTAAAGGAGATAATGAAGTCATTTTCAAGTGTGGTTATTGCTAGGTACCACAGATTTCAGCATGAAGTGTTCTTTGCATTGCCTTCTAGATGGTTTGTATTTTTGCTTTTGAGTTTCTCTTTTGATCTAAGTAGCTTTTTATTTTTATTTATTTATTTATTTATTTATTTATTTATTTTGTTGTTGTTGGCTTACCCATATTCTAGTGCACTCTTTTTTCCTGGTCTTCTGTACTTTGTCCCTTCTCATGACGATCACCTTACCTTTCTAAAACTTATCATCAGATTCATCTTTTTCTCTATTATCAATGCAAAACAGGATAGCTTTTCCCTGTCAACAAGTCCTATTTCCCCTTCCCCAATAAAACGAAACCTTTTAATTTTTCCTTTTCCTCCCTCACACTCCCACACGTCCCAGGAATTGCTTTATATCCCAAAGGACCTGTGGTGAGTGGTTGTCAAACATTTTCTTCTTGACGGGATCTCCCTCCTCGATTGTGACTCTCTGAAAAGGTCCGGAAAGAGGTAACGTGGAAAACGGAACATGGAGAAGCAAGCGTTGCGACAGGCTATCCACAGGGTAGAATTTCCCGGCCATTTCTCTCAGCCTACACTGCCCCTTAAGCTACAACTCACGAAGAATCGAGGTCCGCCAAACTTGGTCCCCTGGCTCCCACCCCCAGCTGCCCTTCGCCTCCCCAGGAACTGCAACTCGCAGAGGTGTTCGCGGGGCCCGGCAGCCTACAGTCCAGGCGTGCGGGAGGCAGGTCTGTCGCCCGCTCCTCTCGCGTCCGAGCTAGTTCACGCCGGGGTTTGCCAGCTTCCGCTGGCGGCGCCGAGGCGTCTGGGAGGTGGAGGCCTTGCTACCAAACGCGCAGGCGCAAATCTGGAGCTGAGGCTGGGGCTGGGGCTGGAACTGCGAGGTGCGCGGCAGTGCCTGATGGACACCCGGCCCTGTGGGGTGAGTCCTGGCAGCTGCCCCTTGGAGGTCCAACTCCGTGGTCCGGCTGCTTCTGTCGGTCACCGCAGGCAGCGTTGGTTCTACCGCGAGCAGGCCTCGCAGGCAGCTTCGTGGGATTTTGCGCAGAGGGGTCGGGTTCCCCACCGACCCTCTCTGCTGGCTGCGTTTCGTCACGTGTTGGGGAGGGTCCTGCGGGGTGATCTCCGGGTCTCTCTTTTCTGGAGATCCCAGGGGGAGAACTGAAGGGTGGGAATACTTTGTTATAACTGGCGTGGACGCAGCTTCTCCCCAGGTCTTTCGGGTGTGCACCTGCCAACGCCAGGCAGAGTTCAGCTGGGCGCTGGCACCGCTGAGGCATCACCCTGGAACACTGGCTGTGGGTTTGAGCGCCTTTGTCTTTGGCCAGCATTACCTCTGTGTGCTGCTTTGGTGGCCACTAGGTGCATCATTTGCCCTGTTAGATACCTCTACGCTTGACATTGTATCTCTAACTCTGTTCCTTCTAAAAGTCCCATAACAATCCTGCGGAAATCCTGGACGTTTAAATGCGTAAAGTTCCTTGGAAGGACTTTATATTTTTCTTTTGATGTAGTACTGTCTCAAAAATCTAAGAGTGGAGGGACCATCTTGGAGGGGTTCCCCTCTCCTACACCAAGCACTGAGAACTGCTCAGCTCTGGGCTTTGAATGTGGAAATGTGGGGTTTGCTTCAGGCTTGTCTCTTTCCAGTAATTATTTCTTCTGTGGGCCCCCAGAACAGTTTTGTTTTGTTTTCTGTTATGGCATTTGTCTAGATGTAGAAAAACATTTTACATGTCTGTCTCTACCAGATTGCAACTTTCTCAGACAGTGACTTAGTGGAGCAGGATCGTGGGGAGGATTGGAGGAGAAAGAGGGAAGAAGGAATTGTACAGAGCTTGACTCTTTGAAGGTGTTGAGTATGTGTTTAATGAATGAAAAAATGAATGATTTCTTATGTTGCAGGGTGCCCCTGAAAGATTCCAGCTGGCGTGGGATTTCTGCAGAGCTAGTCCAGGGTAGTATGGCTGTATCACTAACAGCAGCTAAAACTCTGGCCCTTCAGGGTTCACAGGAACAAAAGAAGAGTATGATTTTGGAGCCAAAAGAAGAGGAACAGTCTTGGGAATATGAGAGCAGGCTACCTGGGAACCACTCTAGCAGCCAAGAAATCTTCCGTCAGCGCTTTAGGCAGCTCTGCTACCAGGAGACCCCTGGTCCACGAGAGGCTCTGAGCCAACTACGGGTACTATGTTGTGAATGGCTAAGACCAGAGAGACACACCAAGGAGCAGATCCTGGATTTACTGGTTCTGGAACAATTCCTGACCATCCTACCTGAGGAACTCCAGTCCTGGGTGCGGGGACATCACCCAAAGAGTGGAGAGGAGGCTGTGACTGTGCTGGAGGATTTAGAGAAAGGACTTGAACCAGGACTGCAGGTGGGAAGGGGATTTGATCTGTTGTGGGATCCAGATCAATGACCGTCAGGCTGGACGGAGGGGCAGCAGTAGGGGGAATTGCCAAGGTAGAGCAGTTAGTATGTGTTTCTATCTCTGCTTTTTCTGCCCTCAAGCTCTGAATGAAAAGGAGAATCTAGTTCCTCTTCCTTTCCTTGTGCTGACTCTGAGGAGGCTCTCTAAAGTCTCCTTGGAAGCTTTGGTCCCACATAAACCAAGTGGTGCCTGATCACCTCCAGGTTCCAGGCCCTGCACACGGACCTGCACAGGAAGAGCCTTGGGAGAAGAAGGCACCTCTGGAACCAGCCCGGGAGGCACCAAGCATCCAGCTCCAACCTAAGGAGACCCAGCTCAAGTGTGAATCTCAGGAGACCCAGCCTTTACCAGAGAATGGTGAGGAGCAAGATTCTGTGGGGAGGGAAAGAGGGGAAATGACACATAAAGGACACATAATAGGTCCTCAGATGGTTGCTATGATCATCATGGCCTCATAATTCTTGCCTCTTAGGTCAGAGACTTAGCTTGTCTCATCACCTATAAAATCAGGAATAACAATAAGCTACCTTAGGGCTGGGGTATAGCTCTATAGTAGAACACTTGCCTAGCATGCGAGAAGCTTTGAGTTCCATCCCCTGCACCACACAAAAATAAATAAATAAAAGTATGACCTACCTCATAAGATAACTGTGAATTAAATCCACTTTATATTGATTCTGGCTATAAAGCTGACTTGTATTTCTCAGCTTTAAGGAGCCCTAAAGCAGGACCACAAAATATTTTACTCACTGTCTGCCTTATCTCCACTGCTCTTGACACCTAGTTCATAATAGCTCTGCCATGAGTTAGAGGCTAGCCACAGATTCTTTTCTTTTGGCTTCCTCTTGTCTCCCACAGCACATTTTTTTCTTAAGCCATAAAGCACTCCTATGTGAGACACAGCCTGTTATTACCTTTATGTGCCACATACACTCCACTGTCTAAAAACCTTATTTGAAACTTTTATTTCTGCACCTACTTAATTCCTTCAGATTAATTGCAAAAACTTTCTTCTTGGCCTGCATACGTCCCCACAAACATCCTCACCTCTCTCTCCAAGGCAAACACTAAAATAGAGACAGTAAGCTTAGAGCCTCAGGATTGTAAATTGTCCTTGCTGACCTCTGTAACAACATGTGAATGTATCATTGCAAATCAAGAAATTTCTATTCAATATTTGTTCTGTGCTACAACCCCACTACCAAACAGGCATCTGAAAAATTGAATTTTTATTACAACAAAAGGGAAAAAACATGAAATGGAAATTAATCTTAGAGTCTGTTCCAGAAGTATGTTTTATCTCCCAGTTCTCCTTTCCTCTTTGTCTTTTTTCCAGACTCTTTCTTGTCTTCTTCTTTTTTTTTTTGGAACCAGGGATTGAACTCAGGGACACTCAGCCACTGAGCCACATCCCCAGCCCTATTTTTGTATTTTATTTAGAGACAGGGTCTCACTGAGTTGCTTAGGGCCTCGCTAAGTTGCTGAGGCTGGCTTTGAACTCATGATCCTCCTGACTCAGCCTCCCAAGTTGCTTGGATTACAGGCGTGCGCCACCGCGCCCGACTTTCTTGTCTTCTTTTGTTTAAAAAAAGTATCAGCTTGATACTTAATTTTTAAAAATCTAGCTATCATGTGCCTTTTTTTAATAGCAAGCATATTTCAGATTTCTTAAACCATTGCATTTAATCTGGAAAAAATGTATTTTTTAAATCAAATGATCTTTAGTTATCTTAAAGCAATTGCTTTTTGTATTCCTTAGACTATAGGGAATGTTACAGACAAATAAAACAACTAATACAGACATTAAAAAACAAAAGAGCAAAGCACTCTCTTCTTCCTTTTTTAAGGAGTAGATCAAAGGGAAAAGCAGAGAGCACTGAGCTATGAAGGCAGGAGGCTGATGAGTCCTCCCTGCAAGGACATCTGTGCTGCTGTGTGAGGATCCTCCTTAGTGGCTGAAGAATTATGGGACAGGAGAATGAATGGGAAGAGATCAAGTTTACAGAGCTGGGAAGGGCAGTCTTTCTTTTGTTTGTTTGTTTTTGCAGTGCTGGGGATTGAACCCAGGGCCTTGTACTTATGAGGCAAGCACTCTACCAACTGAGCTATATCCCCAGGCCAAGGGTAGTCTTTCTGCTTTTATGAACATTCCTTTTTCCTGTCCCTAATGATTCTTCTTTGTTTTTCCCTTCCTTCCCAACATCAGTTGACCACTCCCCAATTCCTTGAAAATCCTTTTTTTCTTATTTTTGATTGAATTCTAAAAATACCCTGCTTTGAAACATTTTTTCTTTTTTTATACCCAAGGACACTCAACCACTGAGCCACATCCCCAGCGTTTTTTATTTTTTCTTTTGAGACAGTGTCTTACTAAGTTGCTTAGGGCCTCATTGAGTTGCTGAGGCTGGCTTTGAACCTGTGATCCTCCTGCCTCAGTCTCCTGAGCTGCTAGGATTATAGGTGTGTGTGCCATCGTGCCTGGTGTGTGCCATCGTGCCTGGTGAAACTTATTTTCTTTTTCTTTTTTTTTCTTTTTTTTTTTTTATTCATTTAATTTTGATCCATTGAACACAAATGGAGTACAGCTATTGTTTTTCTGGTTGTACACGAAGTAGAGTCACACCATCTGTGCATTCATACATGTACACAGGGCAATGATGTCTGTCTCATTCTGTTATTATTCTTACCCCCCACCCTGACCCCACCCCTCCCTTCCCTCTATGCTATCTATCCTTCCTCCATTCTTGCCTCCCTCCCACCTCACATTATGCATCATCATTCACTTATCAGAGTGATCATTCGGCCTTTGGATTTTTGGGATTAGCTAATCTCACTTAGCATAACAGTCTCCAACATCATCCATTTACCTGCGAATGCCATAATTTTATTCTTCTTTATGACTGAGTAATATTCCATTGTGTATATATACCATAGTTTCTTTATCCATTCCTCTATTGAAGGGCATCTAGGTTGGTTCCACAATCTAGCTATTGTGAATTGAGCAGCTATGAACATTGATGTGGCTGCATCACTGTAGTAATCTGATTTTAAGTCCTTTGGGTATAGGCCAAGGAGTGGGATAGCTGGATCCATACCAAGTTTTCTAAGGAATCGCCACACTGCTTTCCAGAGTGGCTGCACCAACTTGCACTCCCACCAGCAATGTATGAGCGTACCCTTTTCCCCACATCCTCGCCAACACCTGTTGTTGCCTGTATTCTTAATAAAAGACATTCTAATTGGGGTAAGAGGAAAGCTTAAGGTGGTTTTGATTTGCATTTCTCTTATAACTAGGAATGTTGAACATTTTTTCATAAATCTGTTGATTGCTTGTAGATCTTCTTCTGTAAAATGTCTGTTCATTTCCTTGGCCCATTTATTGATTAGGTTATTAGTGTTCTTGGTGTAAAGATTTTTGAGCACTTTGTAGTGTGTGTGCCATCATGCCCGGTGAAACTTTTTTCTTTTTTTTTTTTTTTTTGGTTTTGGGGATTGAACTCAGGGGCACTCCACCACCGAGCCACATCCCCAGCTCTATTTTGTATTTTATTTAGAGACAGGGTCTCACTGAGTTGCTTAGAGCCTCACTAAGTTGCTGAGGCTGGCTTTGAACTCACAGTCCTCCTGCCTCAGCCTCCCAAGTGCTGGGATTACAGGTGTGCACCACCGCACTTGGCTTTATTTTATTTTTCAAATGAGACTTTTTTAGTGTTTCATTGTGGAAAAAAGAAAAATTATTTGGGTGTCAGATAAGTGGGGAGTGGGCAGGGGAGAAAACAAAAAAGAAACCTGCTCCTGTGCACAGTCCCATCACCAAGAGAATAAACATGGGTAATATCTAAGTAAATATCCTTCCAGTGTTTGGAAGGTATAGTGAATAGGTATAGTGAATATTTTTAAGCTTTTATTTTCTTTACAGAAATACAAGTTCTAATCTAAGTGTCATTCTCCATACATCCAGAACAGGTATATTTACATTTTCCATCAGTTGTTGCAGAAGATGGCCCAGAACTCAACAACAAAGGATCACTGCCACAGCTGCCCAATGCCAAAGTGGAATCACAAGTGTTTTCAGAAAAACTCACTACTGACACCTCACCATTTGAAGCTACCTCTGAAGTTGAGGGCACCTTAGAACAGCAGCAGAGAAATTCCAAAGCCAAGAGACGGAGATGGTCCCCTGCTCAAGGGAAAAGTTTTAGACAGATGGTTGTCACAAATAAGAAGACTCCCACAGGGAAGAAAGACCATGAGTGTAGTGAATGTGGGAAAGCCTTCATTTATAACTCACATCTTGTAATCCACCAGAGAATTCATTCTGGAGAGAAACCCTATAAGTGTAGTGACTGTGGGAAAACTTTCAATCAGAGCTCAAACCTCATTCAGCATCAGAGAATTCATACTGGAGAGAAACCCTATGAATGTAATGAATGTGGGAAGGCCTTCAGGTGGGGTGCTCATCTTGTTCAACATCAGAGGATTCATTCAGGTGAGAAGCCCTATGAGTGTAATGAGTGTGGAAAGGCCTTCAGTCAAAGTTCATATCTCAGTCAGCATCTGAGAATTCACAGTGGAGAGAAACCTTTTATATGTAAAGGATGTGGGAAAGCTTACAGATGGAGTTCAGAGCTTATTAGACATCAGAGAGTTCATGCTAGCAAAGAGCCTTCCCAGTGTATTGAAGATGAGAAAGTCTCCAGATAGACTTGTACTTTTGTCTAAGCTACTTAAGACTATACCTCATAAAAGTTATAAGCATCTTAAGGTTTTTCCTATGTCTTTCTTGATTTAGGAAAAACTTGAAGTAGTGTCAGCTGAAGATTGTATTACTTCATGTCCTTTGAGTCAAATGAATATATCTGTAGGATGCCTTTGGCTACAAGTAATAGCCAAATTGTGCTGCTGCTTCTTTCTGGCAGACCTTGAACAAGATTCTTAGCTGCTCACCAGTAAAATAAGGATAGTAATGCCTACTTCAGTAGAGGTCTAATTCTAGCACAGAGGAGCTGCTCAGGCAGTGATAGTTACTGGTATTTTTTGTGACTGGATCTTTGATCCTGGGCACACTGGTCTGCTTCCTTGGACAGGGTCACATCTGTAGACATCCAAGCAGGAGTCAGAATCTGCACTAGTAATTTGAACAGGGAAAGTTTAATATAAAGAATTAACTAGCCGGGCGTGGTGGCACACGCCTGTAATCCCAGCGGCTTGGGAGGCTGAGGCAGGAGGATCGCGGGTTCAATGCCAGCCTCAGCACAGGCAAGGTTCTAAGCAACTCAGTAAGACCCTGTCTAAATAAAATACAAAATAGGGCTGAGGATGTGGCTCAGTGGTTGGGTGCCCCTGAGTTCAATCCCCGGTTCAAAAAAAAAAAAACCAAGAATTAACTAGTAAAAGTGTATTATCTACTAAAGGATATAGGAATACTGGAATGAGGAACAGCTACCTCTGCGGCCATGGGCAGCAAACTTAGAAGCTCCCCTTCCACCTCCACAAGACTGAAATTCAGACCTCATAAGACAGGATGTTGCTATTCCAGAAGTAGGCTAGAGCCAGGCTGTACAGGCTTGCAAGAGCCAATGTTACACATCTCTGCCCAAATCTGCACTGACGTTGGCTGTGATGGGAATATTCACACCATGGAAATCAGCAAATACAACAATGAAGAATTTTTTGGTGTGCAACTGGTTAAATATTCACCAACACAACACTGGCTATGGCCCACTGGATGGTGATATTCACTGAGGTGCAGCAGTCCAAGACTAATGAACAGGAAGCCAGTAGATGAGGTGTCAGTGACACTCACTAAAGAGTGGGTGCCACTAGATCTCCTGCACATTGCTGGCAGCTGTACTTTTGAAAAAGATGGGAGTTAAAAAAAAAAAAAAAAAAAAAACCTAGAAGAAGCTCCTTTTTTATTGTTTCTCCAGTGCCCTTCATTGTCAAAGCCTTCCATCACACCACCTAACAAAGGGGAAATGTTTATAGGTCCAGCTGTAGTAAAGCAGAACAAAGAATGGTGGATTTGAAGCTAGGAATCAATAAATTGGTCATTGGCCTGTTTTAAACTCATTTTCATCTCAGGATCTCTGTTTGTCCTCTGTCCCTGTGCCTGTTTTCCACCTTACGATTATGTCAGTCACCCCCTTCATCTAGATCTCTTTAAATGTTATTTCCTTGGAGAAACCTTTCCTGGCTCCAGCATACAAGTTTATTTCTCTCACATAAACATCCAGAGACAGCAAGGTGGTCAGCAAGCTACAACTCTCAAGAGTCAAATTCAAATCCAGCTCATGGCCTGTTTTTGTGTGACTCATAAGCTAATAATAGTTTTTACAGTTCTTTTTTAGATGTTTAAAAAAACCCAGCTGGGCACAGTGACATACAGTACTCAAGAGGATCACAAGTTCAAGGCCAGCCTCCACAATTTAGCAGACCCTGTCTCAAAATTAAAAGGGCTGGTGGTGCATACCTGTAATCCCAGTGTCTCAAAAGGCTGAGGCTGGAGAATCACAGGTCTGAAGCCAGCCTGAGCAACTTACAGAGGCTGTAAGTAATCTAGTCAGACCGTCTCTCAAAATAAAAAATATAAAGGGGTGGGGATGTGGTTCAGTGTTTAAGCCTTGGGTTTAATCCCTTGCACTAAATAAATACAAAGGGCTAGGGATGTAGCTCAGTGATAAAGCACCCTTGGGTTGAATCCCCATTACCAAGAAAAGAAAAAGAATGTGAAAGAACATGGTCTAAAAAGCCTAAAATATTTACCATCTGGCCCTTTACAGAAAAAGTGCCAAGCCCTGGTCTATATGGCAGTTGAGTTTCACCAAATACTTCAGGAGTCCATATATTTTTCATCTTGTTTTTATTCCCCTGGTTGAAGCTGAATCATGGCCATATTCTTATTCCAGCTCACAGAAAAATGAAAATAATCACAAGTACAAGCGATTTCCCTTTCAGCAAGTGTCATGCAAGGTGGCCCAATCTTTTGGTCAGAATGTGATCATATGGCCACATATATCTTCCAGGGAGGTTGGAAAATGCCTCTGGCAGGATGGCCAATTGCCTACTGACTCCTACAGAACCAGGCAGAGTGGTACAGGCCCGTAATCCCAGCAATTTAGGAGGCTTAGGCAGGAGGATCACAAGTTCAAAGGTTTAAGAGGCAACTTAAAACTTTTGTCAAAAACGGGTGGGGCCGGGCACAGTGGCACACACCTGTAATCCCAGCACTTGGGAGGCTGAGTCAGGAGGATCGCGAGTTCAAAGCCAGCCTCAGCAACTTAGCGAGGCCCTAAGCAACTCAGTGAGACCCTGTCTCTAAATAAAATACAAAATAGGGCTGGGGATGTGGCTCAGGGGTCAAGTGCCCCTGGGTTCAATCCCCAGTACCAAAAAAAAAAGGGGTGGGGATGTATCTCAGTGGCCAAGCACCCTGAATTCACTCCCTAGTAGCTGTAAAGGGAAGAAAAAAGGTTCTCTTCTTATGGAGCAGAGTTGCCAAGGCTGGCCTTGAACATGCAATCCTCCTGTCTCAGCTATCCCAGTCGCTGGGAGTATAGGTGTGTGCCACCATGTCCAGCTATTTACAAGATCTTAGCTTCAGCTGAGCACATTTCCATTCTACTTCTTTGACTCCACCAGTAAAATCTCACTAATAGGAAAGGGCAAGAAGCAAATAAGCCTGACTGGAATGAATATGTGCCTTGGAAGAAGCCACTGATGAAGGGACTTGCAGACAAACGAGCAATTTAAACATTTGCTTTACCAGGATCCTCTTGCTGTCCTATCTTCCTGCTGCGAGGTTTCCTTGCACCATGGTTTCCTGGGTTGTGGCCATGAATAGGGAACCCCCTTCAGAAATCACCCTGTGAAGACTGGGAGAGAGAGGTTGGATAGAATGGAGAGAACATTGCTTTCACAGAACATCTTAAGAGTTAGAACATTTTTTCTCAGCAGATATTTGCATTGTATGATCTCCACTTTCTGTGCTGTATTTGGTAGAATCCATTGCTTTAATAATAAAGTGTGGGTTCTCGAGGCAAGCATCCAGAACAAATCCCAAGTCCAGTACTCAATAACTGTTCATGTGAACAGGAAGGTCAGTAGGAGGTATTGCCACATAGGAGGTACTGTTTTTTGTGACTTACCATAATATTGGGTCCGAGTCATGACAGGAAGCTGCTGTGAAAGCATACCTGAGAGGAGGTACAATCCAAGCTCAGTACTTCACAGTGCTGACCACCACCAGATTATCCAAGTCACCACATCTCAGTGCACCCCACCTGCACTTCGCTGTCACATTACAGCAAGTGGATGACTGCATACTGACTTGTCTCACTAGGCTCCCTTATGCAACTTATGACCAGAATTGTCCTCACCCTTCTCATTGTACTTTACTGAGGCTCCAGTTGCCGCCCATTTCCAGGGCTTCAGCTTGGGAGTTTATTTTGACAATTTCATCCCAAAAGCTGAGAGACAAGCAGAAGTTATTGTGGACATTATTTGGTAATTTTTTCTTTAATTTAAGAATTCAGTTTTAGGAATGCATAAAGGACCACAGGGGTCCAAAGGATGAGTTTCAGAAGGTTCACAAATTCCAATTTTTGTGTATTTTTCTGGGGAGAGCTTTCCTGATTCTCAAAGATTCTTGATTTAACAGCCTTAGTAATTTGCCTTGGACCAGGAGTCACTAAAACACACGTAAAACTGAGTTATAGACAACTAGTAATGGCAATCCTAATATCTGTAATCCCAGTGGCTCGGGAGGCTGAGGCAGTAGGATCTCAAGTTCAAAGCCAGCATTAGCAACTGAGCAAGGCCCTAAACTCAGTGAGACCCTGTCTCTCAATAAAATACAAAATAGGGCTGGGGATGTGCCTTGGAGGTTGAGTGCCCCTGAGTTCAATCCCTGGTTACCCCCGCCCCCACCAAAAAAAAAACACCTGACCATCCAGATGACCCAGAATACCTTACATTGTTAATGAAGAAAAATATGTACACACACACACACAATAGGTAACTCTTGTCCTAGCATGAAAGAAAGGAACTCACCAAGCAAAGCAATAGGTCAAGGACAGAGTGAACAGTGTATACAAAATCAGAAGCTAAAGTAACAGCACAGCAGGTTGAAGTACTTGGGTAGGGGTGAAACTTAAGGGATGAAACTGGCACAAAGTCATATTAAGACCATAATGAAATATAATGCAGATTGTAATAAACATTAGAAAGTCAACATACAGGAAAATTATACACATATTTTATTTACCTAAGGTGTTAGTTCTGGAAGGAAGAAAATGTACACGAACATAAGCTTCTAAAATTCTGGCAGATATTTCTGGGTATTTAGGTAGGACTTTGAGATGTGGGGACTTTTTTCTTTTAAATGGGTCTAAAATTAATTCATGACTTTTCCTTTACATAATTCAACTTGCACAGAATCATGACTACCAGTCACAATTATGGTCAGATATTAACTCCCAAGTAAGTTGAAGAAAGAGGGAGGCAAACAGAAGGAAAATTGAGAAATCTTCCTGAGATAACTGGGGGACAGATGAAGAGGACAGAAAATGGGATTATAAGATGTGTGTGTGGTGTACATAACAAGATGATTTCACTCACCAGAATTCCTATTGGGAAAGCACTAAAATACAAATTGGAAGATTCTCCTGAGAATGACATGACCTCCCCCCATCTTAAGAACACACTTAGTTACAACAAAAGTTGGTCACTAATGTTCAAATGAGTGAATTGCTAACTGAAGGGCCTTCTCTTCCTTCCTTAGTGATGAGTTTAAGGTAACTAAGCTAAGTGCAGAGGGTGTAGGTAGATGGATTGGTTATCTGGCAAGAAGAACTGAGGTGGCTGATTCCCTGAGGGAAGGACAGAGAGAAAAAATAAAAAATAAAATAAAATAAACCTTCACTGGAAGTTTAGCCAAGAAGGAACTGCTGAGAACAAAATGTCTGATGGAACAAATATGTAATAACAGATGCCATCAATATATACAACTATAATGCACCAATTTAAAAATGTGGAAGAAAGTGTCTGATGGAATGTACAGTGTGAATTTTTCTCCACCTTTCACACAGCATCTTCAATGAAATCCTTATTACTCATGTATTTGCTTGGGTAGAATCTTTGTGGGGAGACCTTGAAGAGTTGCTAAGTTCTGTATTAGGACTAGGAAGAAATGAATGTGGCAATAAATTATGCAAACACAAAAATCAGAAATTAGGTGACCAGGTATCATGTGAGAAAAGATGTTCTCAGCACAACTCAATTTGAGCTTGAGTAACAAACAAGGAATGAGAGAGTACACTGCACTCCTCAGCACCCAAGGGAAGAGGTAAGTCAAAGAACTTCACCTAAGGCAGGAGTGGTGGCTTACTGGTAGAGCACTTGCCTAGCAAGTGTCCAGCACAGGGAAAAAAAAACAAAACAAAAAAAAACCCCTTCTGCTAAGAACTAGATATTTAGAGGCAAACACACCTGGAACAATGTGGGAACTGTGCAATCATGTTTATTTGTTCAGTCCTTTTATCAAACCAAGGGTATGCACCTAGGGAGACACTACAGGCAAAATAAATCCACTTTGTAGATTTGGGGGGGGGGGTTTGTTTGTTTCTGTGGTGCTGGGATCCAACCCAGGGTCTCACAAATGCCAAGCATTTGCTCTACCACTGAGCCACACTGCCAATCCTCACCTTATGAATTTTGGTTGTGACCAGCTGTTTCCAAGGACATGATTTAAATTCATTATATTCAAATTGATGTAGTAATTAGTAATAAAAATGTACAAAGGATTTCAAATAAGGCAGTAATGAATTAGTCTGTATGCAGCACAGCATAGAGGTTAAGAACAGAACAGACCAGAGTCTTGGTTCCAGCAATTACTAGCTGTGTGAGCACAGGTAAGTGACTTAACATTCCCTCTCTACCCTTTTTTTCTCCCCAGTGCTAGAGATTAATCTAGAGCCACATGCTCAGTAAGAGCTCTACCACTGAGCTACATTCCCTTTTTTTGTTGTTTTTTTTTTTTAACATTTTGAGAGAGTGCCTTCCCAAGTTGCGCAGGATGACCTCATACTTAAAAATCCTCCTGCCTCAACCTCTAGAGTAGCTGGGATTACAAGTATGCCCACAGGCATGCATCACCAGGCCTGGCTATTTCTTCTCATAAATTGAGGCAAAAAATACCCACATTATTGATTGTTGTGCAGCTCTATAAACTAATTAAGAATCATTCAACTGAACACTTACTTGTAATAGGTGAACTGTATGGATATTAATATCTCAATAAAGTAATTTTCATAAAGAGTAGGGTTGGGGATGTAGCTCAGTAGTAAAGTGGCTGCTCACCTGGTATGCATTGGTCTTAGGTTCAATCCCCAAAACCCACCAGAAAAAAAAAAAAAGGTTACCCACATCATAGAGGTGTTGTGAAAATAAAAATGTACTTTCAGGCATGAGCCTGGCACATAGTATATACTCAATAAATATTGGTGATTAGCATTAGTGTTAGTGATTGAAAAATAGAACAATGAAGATATAAAATTAGATTTTTTTTAAAGAATCAAAGAATTATTGTGTTGGTGTGTCAGAGATCATTTAGTGTTTAGTCTAACTCCCCTCATTTTGCAGATAAGAAAATTAGAGAGCAGCAGGTGAAGTGCCTTATTCAAGATCTAGCTCTCAGACCAGACCCTATGCCCCATTAGTGCAATTCCTGCTACCACCCATTGCCTCAAAAATGGACACAAGAGTTGGGCACAGTGGCACACACCTATAATTCCAGAGGCTCAGGAGGCTGGGGCAGGAGGATTGCAAATTCAAAGCCAGCCTCAGCAACTTAGTGAGGCCCTAAACAACTTGGTGAGGACGCTGTTTCTAAATAAAATACAAAAAAGAGCTGGGGATGTGGCTCTGTGGCAGAGCACCCCGGGGTTCAATCCCCAGTATCCAAAAAAAAAAAAAAAAAAAAAAAAGACATACGAAAAATGAAGGATGTTTCCTTAAAGAAGAAATACATAGAGAACACAGAAACCATGTATGTAGAGGTGTTGAAAAAGAAATTTCCATGACCATCAGTCAGACCAAGCAGAAGCTGTCACAACTCAGTCTATCAGTCAGGACCTGCAGCAGTGGGATCCAAGTTATGAGAGCTAAAGTGCTTTGGCAAGGTCAGGCCCTGGTTAGTCATTACTGTGGCCAGATGCCTAGTAAAGGTGAAGTCGCACAGTTCTCTCTGCTACTTTCTTACACAGCAGCAGAAGCTGGGAGCAAAAGCAAAATGCAGCAGAATTCTTGGTCGCAGTCAGTCTGAGCAGCACTGAAGTGGAGATAGCTGCCAAGGAGCCCCTTTGCCCATGCTGAGTGTTCTGGCCTCAACTGTTTATCCCCTCATCTTGCCTAATCAGTCCCTTTGGATCCTACGGCCTTCACTTACAATTCTGTGAACTGCCTGTCAGTTTCCTCCTTCACGGCACCCTCTTCAGATGAATGAGGAGGCCTAGCAGGAGATGTGAAATGACCGAACCTTCCTGCTTTTTCATTAATGCTGCCATCTTTTAAGGGAACTTAATAGCATAGCGGGAAGATCTTCAGGCTATTAATAGAAGTATGCTAAATTATTCCAAGGGTAAACAGTGGATACGAGAATGAGATGAGTCATCTAAGTCACGACTTTCTAACATTTCAGGAGTTAAAGTTCAATGAGTCAACTCTAATTTTCAGGAGGTGGTAAATCCTGTTCCCCCACTTTTCAGAAGAGCAACCATGTAGGACAGATGGCAGTTACAGACCCCTAATGTTATATAATCCACTGGGAGCAGAGGAAAGAGGGAAAGGAAGAGGGACAGATGAGAATTAAGGCCTGAAACAGCTTTTATGATTTAACCCAGTACATCAAAGCTTCTCGATGAATAGTTCATAAAAGTGCCTCATCCTTTTTCAACCTACTATTGAAATTAAAAAAAAAAAATCAGTAGAAGGACAGAGGTTCTTTCCTTTCATTTGATCTGAGAATTTGGGGTGCATATTAAGACCAGTAAGTCTGATTTTAGCCTTTCACCAGAAAACGTTTCTATTTTGCAGGTCATTCCATACAATGAACACTTTGATGTCGGAGGAGGTGAGAGCTCCGACTAAAGGTCTTCTGACACTCTTGGCACTCATAAGGCTTCTCTCCAGTGTGAATTCTCTGATGTATGGTAAGTTGGGAGTGCTGGCTGAATGTTTTCTCACACTCATTACACTCATAAGGCTTCTCTCCAATATGAATTTTCTGGTGGAGAAGCAGCTCAGAGTTATCCCAAAAGGTTCTTGCACACTCATTACATTGATGGGGTTTCTCTCCAGTATGGATTCTCTGGTGGACAATAAGGTGAGATGTCCGCCTGAAGGCCTTCCCACACTCAAAGCACTCATAGGGTTTCTCTCCTGTGTGAATTCTCTCATGTCTAAGAAGTTCTGAATTCCCCCTGAAGGCCTTCCCACATTCTTTACATATGTAGGGCTTCTCACCAGTATGAATTCTTATATGTCTAATAATCTCTGAGTTCTGGCCAAAGGTTTTCCCACATTCATTACATTCATAGGGTTTGTCTCCTGTGTGAATTCTTTGATGACGGATAAGTTCAGAACTCTGACCAAACCCCTTCCCACACTCATTACACAGATAGGGTTTTTCTCCAGTATGAATTTTCTGGTGTCTAATAAGGCCTGAGCTATGCTTGAAGGCTTTGCCACACTCATTGCACTCATGGTATCTTTCTTCAGTATGAATTCTCTGATGCTGAATAAGCTGTGAGCTAACCCTAAAGGTCTTCCCACATTCATTACATTCATAAGGTTTCTCTCCAGTGTGGATTCTCTGGTGTAGAATAAGGGCTGAATTCTGACTGAAGGCTTTACCACATTCTTCACATTTATAGGGTCTCTCTCCTGTGTGAATCCTATGATGGTGGATAAGATGTGAACTCTGAATGAAGGCCTTTCCACATTCATTACAAGCAAAGGGTTTCTCTCCAGCATGAATTCTCAGGTGCCTTCGAAGGCTTGAGTTAGTTCCAAATGTCTTTCCACATTCTTTGCATTCAAAGGGTTTTTCTCCACTATGAACTCTCATATGCTGAATGAGATGTGAGTTCTGATTAAAAGCTTTCCCACATTCTTTACATGTATGAGGCTTTTCCCCACCAGATGTCCTCTGAATTCTGGTAGGTTCTAAATTCTCTATGAAGTTCTGGCCAGAGATGGCAAATGTACTGACACTCTCTGCTGTGGTATCTCCCTGATATGTCACCAGATTAAGACTAGGACTGCAGCCTCTTTCACTTTCACTATTCTCCTGGTCTTTCTCACTTGAGGGTGATTTCTTACAGATAATTAACCCTGGTGCAAAATCTCTCTCCTGGGGAGACATCTGTTGTATAATTTCTTCTGAGGACTCTCTTGAATGTCCCTCTGATATGTCTTTTTCACACGCTGCTCCAAACCCACGAACTTGGTAAGTCACTTTTGGAAGTTTTTCTAATGTTGGCCCATGCAGCTCAGATTCTTCAGAAATTTCTTCCTTAATTACCTCTTTGTTCTCAGTCCCCATCTCACAATCTGAAATGAGAGAGGGTAAATACATGAAGTGGCTGTTTCACATTTAAATGAAGCTAATGCAAAGGAGGACAGAGCTTTGACGTAGTGCGGACAGCACTCAAAACCAGTCTTGGCATCTGGTGAAATGAAAGGATGCTGCTGGAGAGGACAGAGATTTAGGATTATGATAGACATGCTCAGGAGCAGATGCTGACTGAAGATGAGAAAACTTACCAGAGGCAGAGATTTACAGACAGAAATCAGAAATGGGTGGTAAAAAGATGATGATAAACATTCTGTAACATTAACAGTAAACTGGAATAGAATATGAGGTTGATAATGAAAACATTTCAGGAAAATGATAGCCATATTCAAAGATAGGTATATGGAAAACAATTTTTATATAGTTAGAGAAAGTTATCTCTCATTACTCTTTTTTTCAGATATTTCTTATCTATTCTCATACTTTTTTCAAGTAAATTTTAGTATACTATTGTAAAATTTCCAAATTTGGTTGTGGTGGCACAAACCCATAATCCCAGTGACTTGAGAGGCTAAGGCAGGAGGATGGCAAGTTTGAGACCACCCTCAGAAACTTAGCAAGGCCCTAAGCAATTTAGTGAGACCCTGTCTCAAAATAAAAAATAAAAATGGGCAGGGGATATAGTTCAGTAGTAGAGCACCCCTGTGTTCATCCCCAGTATGGGGGAAAAAAATTCCAAACTTATCCTAATTGTTTTATGTCCATTCTGTCTGTCTTTTCATTTCGTGAGTTTTTCTTAGATTCTCAAACTAGTTATTATTTGTACATATAGCAATGATATTGGTCGTTACATATTAAGTAATCACAAAATGAGTAACCATAAAATCAGCCCTTTTACAGAATTTTCTTAATATTTTTATAGATATTAAAGAGTACATTTTAAAAATTTCCAAGAATCTTTGGCAAAAAATTTTAATTGCCTTTCCCAATATCTATTCTTCTCCATCTCCTCATAACAGAATAATGAATTTACTTACAGAGGCATTGAGCCTAGTTTTTTAAAAATATTTTTTAGTTGCAAATGGACACAGTATCTTTATTTTATTTCCTTATTTTTATGTGGTGCTGAGGATTGAACCCAGGGCCTCACACATGCCAGGCAAGTGCTTTACCACTGAGCAACAACTCCAGCCCCTAGCCTAATTTTTTTTTTTTTAGTTGTTGATGAAACTTTATTTACTTATTTGTATGTGGTGCTAAGAATCGAACCCAGTGCCTCACATATGCTAGGCAAGCGCTCTACCACTGAGCCACAACCCCAGCCCCCTAGCCTAATTTTTAAAAATACATTTCCCAGCTTTTCTTGCAGCTGATTCTGGTCATGTGACCAAATTCTGGCCAAAGAGATAGTGAGATGCAAATTAAAGCACCCAGGGCTACTTGAGAATTTTCTTAAGGTTGACAGGATGCATTTCTTCACTGTCTTCTTCCATGCTGTTCCTGAGAAGTGATGTGACAGCTTTGACCATGAGTATATGAGTACACCAACATACACAGGACTGGAGATCAGAGCTGGAAGGTACCTGGGTCCCTGATGACTCTCATAGCTGCCATATCAATCCTGGAATGCTTGCCTCTAGACTTCTTTTATCTAAATGACAAACTTTTGCCATGCTGAAGCCATTTATAAATCTTTAAAACATTATTATTATTATTATTATTATTATTATTATTATTATTATTTTAGTTTTTCATACTGGGGATTGAACCCAGGACACCTTACCACTGAACTATATCCCAAGTCCTTTTTATTTTTTATTTTGAGACAGGTTCTCACTAAGGTGCTGAGGCTGACCTCAAATATGCAATCTTCCTGTCTTAGACTACTGAGTCACTGGAATTACAGTTGTGTGCCACTACACCCAGGTAGAAAATACCATTATTATTATTTATTTATTTATTTATTTATTTTTTGGTACTGGGAATTGAACTCAGGGGCACTCCACCACTAAGCCACATCCCCAGTCCTATTTTGAATTTTATTTAGAGACAGTGTCTCACTGAGTTGCTTAGGGCCTTGCTAAGTTGCTGAGGCTGGCTTTGAACTTGCGATCCTCCTGCCTCAGCCTCCCAAGTGCTGGGATTACAGGCATGCACCACCGCGCCCAGCTGAAAATATTATTAGATGAAGTCAAACTTATTTCTAATAAAAATATCCTGGGAATTTAGATGTCTCTGTCACAGAAGTGGAGTCCAAATTATAGACACATGAGCCTGAACTTTGCTCAGGTGATAAACAAACTGGAGCTAATACTGAAGTGGCCCTTTGCCTAGGGCAGTATATTTGGGCACAATGGCAAATTTAAGGAACACAATCTTCCCATCAATAAAAATGTTAATAGTAGAAGGTGATACTCATTGGGCGTTAGACAGGTATAGAATTTCATGCTTTAGACAGTACAGTTATGAATGTTTTTTATCTAAGAAGTATCTCTAGTCAAATTAGCATTTCAAGTAGATATACACTAGTGGTCATTTAGTAGCTGAAGTAGAAAGGATGGTGATGCCTATAGGTCTTGGCATAGGCAAATCAGTTTGGAGGCTGATGAAGTCATCAAGACAACAGGTGATGAGATCTACATAGGGCAACAGTCATAGAACAGACTAAAGAAATATTTAAGAGGTCGAATTCTGCAAGATTTGGTGTGTGATTAGATATAGGTGTATGGAAAAGAAAAGAATCTAAGATTGAACCCAGATCTCCCTTAATTTGAGGAACAGTAATTAGACAGATGATGATGTCACCAAGATTGGGAATCCTTTTGTTGAAATCTTTAAAAATTATAAATATGTGTCTGTAAAGCTATAAAGATCCATTATAGACAATTTAGCTTTCTTATTCATCCATGGTACCATCTGAATTGGGAAGTATTGTCTTAAATAAATTTCTAATAGCCAGCCAAGAACAAGTTCCACAAGCTGGATTTCAGTCTCTATCTACCTCCAACACCTCTCTGGCCTTTCCTTTTTACCTTTATGTCTCCTATGATGGCTTATTTTCCATCTTCTAGTTTCTTCCCCTGACCCTCATACCAGGGATTGCTCCCAAGGGTGCTCAATCACGGAGTCATATGCCCCGCCCTTTTTATTTTTTATTTTGAGACAGGGTTTCGCTAAGTTGCGGAGGCTGTCTTTGAACTTGCAATCCTCCAGCCTCAGTCTCCAGAGCCACTGGGATTACAGGTGTGCATCACCATGCCAGGCCCCCATCTTCTAGTTCTTTTCAAAGTCAGCATTTGTAGAATCTACATCTCACCATACCATATGGAAAATCATTTGTTCATAGTAAAGTAAGATACAATAGAAGTTAGATATATATCTACCCCAACTTCAAGACCAAATTCAAAACTCAAATCTAAAATCATACACAACTAAATCTGAGCAACCTGACCATTCTTTTACTTTGAATTCTAACAGCAACACAATTCTAGTGTCATTTGTTAAACAATGTTTTGTAGGTATCTTCTCATATACAAATCAAAGTCAGTCTCCTTTTGATTTTTTTTCCGAGGGGCACAGACCTCATCCTCATATGAAAACACTCCATTTCTCATATGTAAATTCATATTCCTAAATATAATTTCCAATTTTTCTGTCACTGACTTCTTTACTTTTCTAAATCTGAAATAACTTTCTGAAGATACAGGTGCCACCTGAGGAATGGAGGTTCACTACCTTGGTCCTCAATTTGAGGGATGACAGGCAGACCTTCAGTGGGTCTCCAGAGTTTAGAATAGGGTCCTTAACTTTGCAGAACTAAATTTGTTTTTTCCTGAACCCTAGGACAGCAGCCTAGGACAGCAGTCTCAGAAAACTTCATGCACAAAATACTAATACATGCACCAGATGCCTATTAATTAACAATAATAAAAGTTCAAAGTGCCATGCTGCCTAGATGAAAATCTACATGCGAAGCCCCCCCCCCCCTCTCTCTCTCTCTCTTTCTCTCTCTCTCTCTGAAAATTGTTTAGTAGGCCTGCAATCATGGTAGGAAAATCTGCTTAGATAAATGCTTCTTAAATAACAGTTCTTGACTTGGAATTAGGTTAGCTGTGGAAGAACCAACTGGAAAATTTGTTTAAAATATTGACTTCCAGATCCTACCCCAAATCTCTCAATGAGAATCTCTAGGGGAACCAAAGTATTTTTAACAATACATGCAATGGATTCTGATGCCCAGTCAGGTAATCTCAATGACTAGAGTTGTCCCACTCAATCTGGTTCATTTATCTCTACCGCAGGTTTGGTCTATGTGAAACATCAGGATTATAATCACATTGCCAGTTTCCTACCGTCCTCTTTTTCTTTTTCTTTTTTTTTTGTACTGGGGAATCAACCCAGGGTCACCTTACCATTTACTTTTTATTTTGAGACAGAGGGTCTCACTAAGTTGTTGAAGTCCTACCTTCCCCTTGATTGTCCCTCCCCTACCTTAAATTCCGGACAACAGACAGGCCAGGTAAAATACAGTTGACTAGACACCTTTTTCTCTTCTTTTTCTTCTTTTTTTTTGTTTTGTGTTTGTGTGTGTGTGTGTGTGTGTGTGTGTGTGTATGCAAGTGCACCAGAGATTGAACCCAGGGATGCTTGACCACTGAGCTATATCCTCTTTTTATTTTTTGTTTTAAGACTGGGTCTTGCAAAGTTGCCGAGGGCCTACCTAAGTTATTGAGACTGACCTTGAACTTGTGATCCTCCTGCCTCAACCTCCCTGGTCACTGGGATTACAGGTGTGCACCACCATCCCCGACTCTAAATACTCTTTCCTGAGTTAAAATACATTCCTAGAAAAAAAAAAAAAAGATATTTGAAAAATCCCATTTCTATTGTTTATCAAATTGACCCTGGTTACTGTGACTAGACCCAATCTTGCCCAAATTGCCTAAATCAGTTTACAACAATATCTTTGATAGCAATATCAGTTAATTCGTTGAACTTATGTGTCAAAAATCACATTGTGATTTGTAGTAAAACATTAAATAATTATCAGCTGAGAACCTGAGTAGGTTTTTTAAAATTTTTGTTGAGCCAGGCACAGTGGCACACGCCTGTAACCCCAGCGATTTGGGAGGCTGAGGCAGGAGGATCGCGAGTTCAAAGCCAGCCTCAGCAACTTAGCAAGGCCCTAAGCAACTCAGTGAGACCCTGTCTCTAAATAAAATACAAAATAGGGCTGGGGATGTGGCTCAGTGGCTGAGCACCCCTGAGTTTAATAACCAGTTCAAAAAAAAAAATTTTTTTGTTGTTGAAAGCAAGGATTGGAGCTTGCATTACAGAAGGTCCAAGAATCATTCACTCTCCCAACAAAGTATATCTTCGTATGGCATGCCAGAGTTTTTTAAGGATGAGATGGGTGAGAGGTATGTCTTTCTTTTATAAAGGAGGAAAAGAGCATTTGTAAAAGAGGAGTTGAGAAAAAGAAGCCTGTAGGCCAGAGGTCCATTCTCAAGACGATTGGTCTTAGGCAAGGATACAAACTGAAGTCAACAATCTAGAAACTGATTTCCAGTCACAATCCACATGCCCACAGATATTATAAAAAACATTTGTTTACCTCAGTTTGAAATGTAGTGCCCTATTGCATTCTGGGAAGAAAATGGGCAAGCAAAGCTTCAGAGACCAGGAAGAACGGGCTGAATAAAAAAGATCATTTTTATTTCAATGTAGCATGTGCAAGGTAGAAACAGATAAGCAAGAATGCACTGACATTTTGATGTAGAGAGTGAGGAACACTTACTATGTGCTATGTGCTGATCAACTTACAGACATCATTTTGTTTAACCCGCACAACCTCCTTATGAAACACTGGAGAGCATCAGCCTAAGGAGGAGCCAATTCTCATGCTCTCCTGAATTTCCCCAGCAGAACTTTTGGCATCCTTGGAGGTTAGGAATCTGGGAAGATATGTGTAGTGGAAGATTGAGAGAGTGAAGAGCTTAGGAATGTTAGCCAGGACATAGTTGAGATGACTATGTGAGACAGGAAGGCAAATGAAGGGAGTGGGTACAGTAGAGGGAGGAGTGGAATGCTAGAAAGGATGAAGATTGTTAGAAGCACATGAAAACAAGGGAATATATCTTGGAAACTGGAATGAGATTTTATTTTCAAATATCAAAACTTATAATCCACCAAAAATAATACCCTTTGCAACTATTAAAATTTATGATAAGAAATGGAAACATTTTGGATGTCAACATACAAATGTATAAGAAGATACAATCTTATCACAATCACTTTGTAGGGTAATGGAGCAAAGATGTTTCCAGTGGCCTTATTCTATTTTCAGGAGATCTTACACCACCAAAGACCTCGAGGAGTGCAACCCAAATGAATTTACCCAGATAGGTACCAACCACCTTGAAATGACTGGTTCAAAGACAGCAGGGATTCAGGAATTCCTGGTTCAGGAATGGATATATGCCTTCATCTGGGTAAATACTATTTTGAGGAAGTTTGCTGGGAGTTTATGGGAATTGTTTCCTGCCATTCTGGCAGAACCATAGGATGAGACTTCTACATGTTGTTGTCTGGACCTGTTCCTGCTATCACACTATCAGCTTGTGGTTGAAGGCATGTAGAACTAAAAAAAGTCAAGGGGAAGTGGAGCCAAGGCCACTGGGTTAAATCAGGCCTGAAACTGCCATACTTCTTGACTTCCAGTTTATGAGAGTTTATACACTTGCTTATTTTTTGGGGGAGGAGGGGTACTAGAGATTGAACCCAGGTGTGCTTGACCACTGAGCGACACCCCCAGCCCTTTTTATTTTTTATTTTGAGACAGGGTCTTGCTAAGTTGCTTAGGGTCTCAATAAATTGCTGAGGCTGGCGCTGAACTCACAATCCTCCTGCCTCAGCCTCTGGAGATGCTGGGATTACAGGCATGTACTACTGGGCCTGGTTATACTTGCATATATTTAAATCAACTTGAGTTGGATTTTGTTACTTACAGACAAAATAATAAGCTTAACTGATACAAATGCTTTCCTTTAACTTCTCAAAGCCAAGTTCACCAAACACTCAATATCTAGTACAAGGACCATGTCCTCCCCAGTCTCCATTAACATCTGCAGGAAGGAGGCTCTCTCGTGGTCTTCTGAACCAGCATCTCTTGGCTCTTTCTTAACTCTTTCTTTGTACTGTAGTTTCCACATCACTTCCTGTTTATTGCTCCCCAAGGCCTCCAGAATAAAAACTTCCCATGGCTCATAATGCCCCTGTGATCAGGCCTGTTTCCCTTCCCCTCTCCTATTCCTCATTCTCTGAAAACAGCTGGAAGCTGCAGCAGTGCTCAGTGTCTTCCAGTTCAAACACTTCCTAATCTTTAAAGTTTCTTTGCCTTTGAGAACAAATTATTTCCACTTCCTGTAATACTACTGCCCACCTTGTTCACTTAACAAACATCTTCAAGACTTAGCTGAAGCACACACAGTCCCCTCCATTGTTTTCCTGACCCCAGGCTCTAAAATAAACAAAAAAATAAATAAATAAAATAATCTTGAAGCAGTTACCCCCAAAGTATTATTTTAGTTACTTTCATGTCCATTTTCTTCTCTAGACCATGAGCATGGATAACATTCTATTTATCTGGGTATTCCAAATGCTTAGCACATTGGGATGCCTGGTAAATAAATGTTTGTTAAATTAATTTAAGTGTTTTATCTACAAAACGAACCTTTGATACTCTTGACGGCTAACTGGAGATTTCGGTCATCGTTTTGCCTAAAGATCCTGAGACAGTGTCTGACACAAAGCTGGTCTCAATAACTATTTGTAAAAATAAGTTCCTTCTCCCAGTCTGGATATTTAACTTAAGGCACTGTTATCCTCGTTCTCTGTCCTCCCTCTGGTATCCACAATCAAGAGGGCTCGATTAACTCTGTGCGCAATGTCTTCTCCTTTACATAACTAACCCTCATAAGCCAATATCCTATCCGCCGGCACAAGGCACAATCTGCCAAGGGGGCCTTAATTTTTGCCCGCCATTTCATCCCGGCGGTTTACTTGGCGAAGGATGTCTGAGAAGAGCACAGTTCCCACGGGTCCCCAAGTCTGACCCGGCTTCTCCCGTCCCCGCGGCTTGACAGGCATCGAACCACAACTGGTCCAGTCCCTGCCAGTGTCCAGGCCCCACCCTCTGGGTGTGCAAGTGGGGAAATGGAGGCCCGGGGGGAGCCATTAAGTCCAAGGTCAAACAGCAAACCCGAGTCAGGAACGGGCCTAAACACCGGGCTCCCGCGGGTTCGCGGGCTGGGGAGTGGGGAGGAAGCCCAGCGCGGTCCTCCTCCCAGCCATGACGGAATGAGATCTCACCGCTGGCCGCTACCGCCCCACGTTCACTCTGCTCGGGCTCCCGGCGCCTCTCAGCAGCTAGCGCAGAACCTGCAGCTGTTGTCTTGGTGTCACGGGCGACGGGCATCGGCCACTTCCGGTACCCGGGCGACACTCCAGCCTATAGCAGTGCTGAGCACTCGCTGGAGGAACAGGTGGTCGGCATGCCAACGCCTCCTTGCCTTTTCCAGCTTTGCTTTCCGCGGGTTCTCACCCTAACCCAAACCCCACCTCGCCGCCGCCTGCTGAGTCGTCTCCTTGGAATGTCCCTGTGCATCAGGCAATGCCCACTTCAGTCCCATGATCACTGATGAGTTGGGTCCTCCGGGTTTCCTAGAACGGCTCCAGGGATGAACTTCCGCCCGGTGAACAGCCGCTCTGCGCCCTGGTGTCGCTCCCCAAAGTACTTCTGTGGGCTGGTAGAATTGGGGATCCGCTTCACCTAATTTTTTTTTAATGTTATTATTATTTTTTACCTTTATTATTATTATGTGGAGCTGAGGATCGAACCCAGTGCCTCACACGTGCTAGGCAGGCGCTCTACCACTGAGTTATAACTGGAGCCCCCCCCCCCCCCTTCCGCTTCACCTTCTTTCGGGGATAGTTTGCGCAACCGGTTTAACTCCTGCAACCCACATGCCTCTCATCACTCCCTCTCCCGGTTCCGTGAGCCTAGTAAACCAGACCTCTAGATCCTAGGAACAGGCTGGCTTTCGTCTGGGAGCGAAGGGAGACCTCCGAGGTCTAGGAGGGCTGAGGGAGTGACGTTTGGACAGAAATCTGAGTTGATTGTGAGTTACCTAGGTTAAGAGTAGGGGAGAGAGTTGTTCAGGCAGTGGGAATTACATTCTACGTTGGCCTTCGTATCTTGAACAGCCTGGCCCATTCTTGCCTCTTATGCTTGTCACTTCCTCTGCTCTTTCTCTATAACTTTGTGCGACAAACTTCTTGTTTTTCACATTTCAGTTCAAAGGCGTTGAAGGAGACTTTCACCCCCCCCCCCCCCCCGCCCCATGAACATTGCTTCAAACACCACCACCCCTCCCAAATATCAATTGCAGGGAAGGGTGTGATTGGTCCTGTTTGGGTCTGGTGCTCACCCCTAGACAAATCAGGGGGGAAATGATAGTGGAATTAGCCAAGCCTACGACTCCTGTCTACCCCACCAGCGTAGGTGGACTTCTGTGTTTGCCCCATCATAAACCTGTGAAATAGGAAAAGAAGTATCTATTAGAAAGGAATATTGTGTTATATATCCAGTACATGAGATAGCAGAAAGGAGGTTGTGTACAGTGGTGCACGCCCATAATCCCATTGGCTCAGGAGGCTGAGGCAGGAGGGATTGCAAGTTCAAAGCTAGCCTCAACAACTTATCCAGGCCCTGTCTCAAAGTAAAAAATAAAAAAGACTGCATCAATGAATCAATAAGTAAATTTAAAAAAAAAAAAAGACTGCAAATGTGACTCAGGGGGCCCTGGGTTTAAACCCCTGGCCCCAAAAAAAAAAAAAAAAAAAAAAAGGAAAACTTTCTTGAGTTCATCCTTGGACTTAGGCACTAGACTCCAGGGTCCCTCACTTTAGCCACTCTTGCACAAATATCCTTAACTCCCTTGCCCTACTATCTGCATTACCTGGGAAATTTGTTGACCTCAATTCATTCAAAATGTCTATCTTCCTTGCACAGGCTGCTAACAATGAGTGGGAAGAATACATTAAAGAGCCCTAAGATAGTTTTATGGTATCTACTTTCCAGAGGTTTTTGTTTCCCTAACACTTTTTCTACCATTTTCCGCAGTTGCTATTTCAATCTTCTTCACTCTGCTCAAACCTTACTCTAAGCCATGATCCAAAAGAAATCAATTACATCATGATTATTGCCAGCTACATTCTTTTCAAGGAAGAATGCCTAGACTACAAAAACATTCTGCCTCAGAACCAAGATAATTGGTTCTATTGATTTCTTTTTTCTAGTACACCTGCATTAGTGGGCATATGTTCAAGAGCCTAAATCAGTGACTCTCAATGGTGGCTGCATAATGGAATCACTTGAGAATCTTTAAAAATACCAAGGTTTGGGTGCCACCCATGTAGATTCTGTTGAAATTGACCCAACGTATGATCTGGGCATGGGTTGATTTGTTTTGTTTTGAACTTTTCAGACAACTGTAACATACAGCCAATATTGAAACTCAGTGCATAGGTCAGTAGTTCTCAAAGTGTGGAACCAGCAGCAATTAGTATCACCTGGGAACTTCCTAGAAATGCAGATTCTCGGGCCCCACCCACAGACCTGAATCAGGCCCTCTGGGGTTAGAGCCCAGCGGTATGTACTTTAACAAGCCCTTCAGGGTTTTCAGGCACACTAAAGTGAGAATCATTAACCCAGACATTAACTTGCTTCACTCGATCAGCCCTTGTATGTTGGTTAGAAAGGAAAAGGATATATTGTCTCGTTCTGAGTACTCCTTGTCCACCATCTGCTTTATTATGCTAGCCAATTTAGGGACCATCTGGAGCAACAGGAATCTGAGGGAAAGAGACCAGGGCATATGGTCCACAAATGCTATGCCCATTTTCAGTGCTTATGAAGATATGTGTGAAGGGGGATGAGGGCTGATATTTCAGTCTATTAACAGGCTCAGCATTTCCATGGAATTTAGTTTATAGGTGAGTATTAGCAGTTTTGTTTCTTCCTGAAAAAAAAAAGTGTAGGTAGAAACCTTGACTACCCTTCTAAATTAACAGATAGACAGGTACATGGTTGATAAGACATAATGCTCTTTTTCATTCTGTTCCCTTTGTCAGTGGAAGGTGGGAGAAGAAGAACTAGAACTGACTGTAATCCTTCCTTATGCTAAAACCACATCATCTCTCAAATTAGTTGCAACTGATTTAGGCCTAGTGCTGTTCATAATTATATTTTCAATCACCTATGGCCCATATTCCTAGAGTTACAAACTATTGGTATCGGCAATCAGTCTGCTTGGATTTAAACAGTATTGTAAGTGTAAGCCACTGTTAGGTTTCTGGAAGAAGTAACCAAAAGGTTTGTACCTACCTGGTGAAGCTTGGAGTCTTGAAATCTCCCATAGGCACATAACCCAAGACTGGGGATGATCTAATGTATGGGTACCAGCTTGGATATCTTTCTCTTCCTGTTGACCACTGACCGCTTTTCACCTCTCTACACCTACTTCTTATGTATCACTGACATCCCTCTCCACTTCCTTTTTTCTTCCATCTAGGTCAATCTCACAGAACATACCCCCACCCATCTCCAAAGTCTCACTCAATGTATCAGAAATGTATCTTGCCTTATATGACTTAACCATTTCACCATTCCTTTTTTCTTCTTTTTTTTTTTATACCAGGATTAAACCCAGAGGCAGTTAACCACTGAGCCACCGCATCCCCAGCCTTTTTTTTTTTTTTTTTTTTTTAATTTTGAGACAGGGTCTTGCTAAGTTGCTTAGGACCTTACAAAGTTGCTGAGGCTGTCTTTGAACTTACAATCCTCCTGCCTCAACTTCCCAAATTGCTGGAATTACAGGTGTGCTCTACCACGCCCTCACCTCTGCAAACTGAAGCACCTGGCTAAAGTAAAAAGAGTGCTCAGTTTAGTCCTCAATGCCCACCACCAACCTCCAGCTGTGAAGATGCAAGGAAGCAGAGCAAAAGGTTAACTTCCTACTCCAAAGTTAACAATTATACCAAGGAGGCCACAGAGAACAATTCTAAGCCTGACTAAGGTCAAGTGTTTTTTGTTTGCAGTTAAACATGGAGGGGGTGGGGGGAAATGAACACAGGGGTGCTCTACCACTGAGCTACATCCCCAGCTTTTTTATTTATTATTTTGAGACAGGGTCTCCTTAAGTTGCCTAGGGTGGCCTCTAACTTGTGATCCTCCTGCCTCTGCTTCCTGAGTCACTGGGATTATAAGCAGGCACCAGGTAAGGTCTTGTTTTTCAATGCTTGGATGACAGATCCTCCTTCTTGGACAAGTTCTCTAGGCTTGAGAGGTGCCCTTGAGTCTGCAAGGTTTGCATCTGTCTTAGGTGAAGCACCACCCCTTTCACATGGAGTAAAATGCAGCAATGTCCAGAAACCTCAGCCTTCCAATAACCACATGGTTTGCTGCTACTCCAAAGAGAGACAGAAAAAAGAAGATGGCCCTAATAGGGTGATCAGTGCTGGGCTTTGAGTAGGAGCTGAACTAGAACTAGACAACAGTAAAATGTACAATAAAGCAAGTGGTCAGAGGACACAGCAGAATAAAGCTGTACCCCAGTTTATGAGGCTCTGGAGTCTTCACAAGGTCAGCAGACTAACCAGCGTGCTTGTCACTATGGGTAAGACACCACTGAGCTCTACCTAATGGTAATGCTCTTGTCCACTGATCTCTGAATCTGTCTTAGAGCCCATTCAGTACAGCACTGCCAAAACAAAACAAAACAACAGATACAAGGAATAAGTTTGGTGTTCCTCAGCACAGTAGGACCAAAACAGTTCAGAATAACCTATTACATATTCTATAAAAATGTGGAATAAAGGAACTAGAAGGCCCTAAACATAAAGAAATGGCAAGGAGAGTAAAATAATAATTACCTGATTTGATCAGTGCCTGGTCATGCATGTTGGGAATATCACACTATACCTCTTAGTACCCACAGTTATTACATGTTAAATTTTTAATGTTAAAAATAAATAAGAGGGGCTGGGATTGTGGCTCAGTGGTAGAGTCTTACCTAGCATTTTTGAGACACTGGGTTTAATCCTCAGCACCACATATAAATAAATGAATAAAATAAAGGTCCGTCAACAACCAAAAATTTTTTAAAAATAAAAATAATAAATAAATAAATAAGAACCACAGTAAATAAGGAAGGAAGAAAGGAAAGAAAGAGAGAGAAAAGAAAATCAAGTTCCAATGTCTCCCACCACTCCTATACTCCTATATCACAGGGACCTATAAACTCCCAACATGTCTAGAGAGGCTTAGGGCTATCAGGGGGACCCCTAATTAATTTAAAATTGTTAAATTCGTTTATTTTAGAGATGGGGTATTTCTATGTTGCCCAGGCTGGGCTCGAACTCCTGAACTCAAGAATCCTTCTACTTGGTTTCACAAGTGGCTGGGAGTATAAGGAGAAGCCACTATGCCCAGCCCAGTGTTAAATTATACAAGGCAGTGGACATTCAGAGAACAAAGAACTATTCTACCCTTTTAGTCTTTATTCAGAACAAGAGCACACAATTGGATACTATCATGTTTCTTTCAGCCCTCAGGTTGATGGTGACCAGCCATCTGCCCTAAAATAATCTAATACATGAATTTATTTTCATAACCTAAGGTCTGGATCTTCCACTTTATTGGGGAGAAGACCCAATGTGCTTTGTCCAAAGCCAGGCATCTCCTTCAAAGGGGACAGTGTCCTAACTTCTCAGGATAATATCAGAAATTATATCCAATCAACAACACACAGCTTCATTTGAGGCAAATTGAATGGGCAGGTCCTTTTCTGTTCTTAGGTAGTGACATTAAACAAGATGGCACAATTTTAATCCAAGACTGCTTTCTGGACCAAAAATATTAGAGGTCTGGAGGCAAAACCAGATTATTCCAAAGCACTGCAAGGTTAAGAATCAGCACCACATACAAATAAGTAAATAAAGTTTCATCAACAACTAATAAAAATATTTTTTAAAAAAAGAACTGGATTCTGGTCCTTCCTCTACCATTTTACTATTTCTGGAAACTTAATAAGGTTTGATTAGCCATTTATCTAAACATCAGAACCACATCAGTGTGCCACATCAGTCCTTAACATGCCTGATGTGAAAACCAAGTATAGAGCTGCCTATTGTTGTTGTTCTTGTTGTTTGCTATGAAGGTCTCTCACTATGTTGTCCAGGCTGGTCCCAAACTCTTGAACTCAAGGGATCCTCATGCCTCAGCCTCCCCAAACCTTCCCCAGTTGCTAGGACTGTAGGCACACACCACCCCACCTAGCTCAGAATTGTCAGTCTTATGCAAGAAATGAGATATAGATTTCTGAATATGTCACATAGTTTAAGACAATTTCACCAATAGGAATAAAGATCAAGTAGGGTGATGCTATCATATGACTTATAAACCTATTATCTACTCATTTTGCTTTATGGCTATGTTCATTATCTCTAGGATACACAGGGTGCTTGCTCCTAAATTTAATGTGCTAAGTATCACAGCACTTACTGAAATATGTTCATGGAGTTTATTACATCTTCCCTTTTAAAGAAAGTTTTTATATATTTATGTGTGTGTGTATGTGTTACTGAGTATTGAACTCAGGTCCTTGCACATGCTAAGCATGTTCTCAACTACTGAGTTACATCCCTCTTAAAGGTTTCACATTGTTTTACCTCTTAATGTCTCATAATGGGGATTTAACTTCAACATGAATTTGGGGGCAGCACACCATATTCAAATCCTGGCAACATCTTACAGAAGTACATTTGTTATAATTAATTAGCCAATATTGATAATTTGTTATTAACTAAAGTCTACACCTCTCAGAATTCCTTAGTTTTTACCTAATGTCCTTTTCTGTTCCAGGATCCCATTCAGAATACTACATTACACTTAATAGTCTTTTGTCTCTTTAGGTTTTCTTGCTAGGACATAATAGTACATTTTAAAATAACAACACAATCCACCTCACCATAAGAGATTCAGAAGTAAATGAAAACAACTGCCACATTCTCATGAAACTCACAAAGCAGGTGACATTTGTTTACTGATTTCATTGTGAATACTGTGAATCATTTACACTTTCCTCACATGCTTTCAGATACCACTCTCAAATTTTGTCTGGGGCTGAGGGTGTAGCTAGACAGTAGAGTACTTGCCCAGATGTATGCTATCTCCAAAATAACAGGGAGGAAGGTAAACTTGTTTTAACTTAGGGGATTGACTTTATTTCACATTTTGTGTATAAAATGTTGCATATCATATGCTTTAAAATTACTCAACATCATATAAAATGCTTTCAATAATACCACACAAATGAAGCCAGGCCACCAGTGAGCTGGGTACAGATCCCAGAACCAAGGATCCACCTCAGGAGATTGATTTAGAAGATCCAGGATGGGGGCAGAGCTGTGTGTATTTTAATTCCCTGGTGATTCTCATACATTTGGGAATCACTAAATCTAAATTCATAGACACAAACCTATAAATTTGAATTCAATTTAGTATCCAAGTAACATAGCAAGCCAAATGATAAAATCCGCACTAAAGAGAACTAATGATGAATATTTCAGTAACCATATGCCAAGACACATACTACACAGACATCCTTAAACTAATACAGGATGTGCTCCCAAATCCCACTTTCAAATCGGTCATTTGAAACTGTATGTGGTAGTACATGCCCATCAGCAATCTGAGGCAGTAAAATCCCAAGTTGAAGGCCAGACTGGGCAACTTAGTGAAACCCTGTGTCAAAATAAAAAATAAAAAGGGCTGGGGATGTAGCTTGGTGGTTGAACAACCCTGAGTTCAATCTCCAGGAAGGAAAGAAAGAAGGAAGGAGAGAGAGAAATGAAATGAAATGAAATTTGTTGCTTGAAACCTAAAGAAATTTTGGTTGTTGGAAACCTGAGATTATTTACCCTTGGAATATTATTGTGAATGTTGAGTAAGTTCTCCCAACAACCCACAAAAATGTATTCAACCAGTAGCAAGTAAAAATGCCCTTGCAATGAGCAATATAGAACAATGGTCTGGCAGTACTAGTCATAAAACAAAAAGTGAAGAATGCGTAAGAAATATTCAGTTTGTCTCAAGTGCTGAGGTTGAATAAATAGAATGAGGATAAAAGAAAATGAGCAGGCAGATGGAGTTATTGAGGAAACCTTGTGCCTCCTTTCGAAAGTTCTAAAGGTTATTGGTCCTTTGTTACCCCAGATTCCAAGACTCCACTTTCTCTTATGGCTCTCACCACCAAACTTAGCAGTACAACTTAGATTTGCCCTAATCCTCATGCTGGGTGCACATAAGAATTATTTTAGCTTTAAAAAATGTGTCCATGCATGATAGTCTGAGCAAAGTGTCACAGAAAAGTACCACAGGTTGAATAATCTAAACAGCGGAAAATGAATTTTCTCACAGTTCTGGAGGATGGAGGTCCAAGACGAAGTTGTCAGCAGATTCAGTTACTCCTGGGGCCACTCTCCTTGACTTGCCACTGGCCATCTTCTCACTGTGGCCTCACACAGCCTTTTCTCCATGTGTGTACACTCCTGATGTCTCTTGCTTTTATAAGGACACCTGTCACATTGGATTGGGGCCTCAGCCTTATAACTTCATTGAACATTAATTACCTTTTTAAAGGTTCTATCTCCACCTACAGTCACACTGAGGATTAGGGCTTCAAAATATATTTATTGTGGGGACACAATTCAGAGTTCTCTCTGGCTCACCACCAAAGTTAGCAGTGCAGCTTAGATTAGCCCTGATTCTCATGCTAGGTGCTTCACCCCAGATCAATTAAATTAAAAATTGGGGGATGGGGACAAGTATTGGTACTTTAAAAAGGGCTTTCCAGGGCTAAGGGTACAGTGATAGAGCATTTACCTAGCATGGGGGAGGCCCAGGGTTCAACCCCAACACCTCAAAAAAAAAAAAAAAGAGCTTTCCAATCTGGGCATGGTGATACATGATGCTATCTGTCTGTAGTCCCAGGTTCCTGGAAGGTTGAGGCAAGAGGATCACTCAAGCTCAAGAGTTAGAGACCAATGTGGGCAACATGGCAAGGCCCTATCTCTAGAAAGGGCTTCTATCACCTCCTTTCTCTGTGTACCTGGAAAAGTGACCTGAGTTTGGAGCTTCAGTTTCTTCTCCTGTAAAATGGGACCCATAGGATGGCATCCAGGAGAGACTAAGCATCAGCTTCTGGTTGTCCTCTCTACAGAGCTTTTATGAGAATTAAATGAGATGCTCCATGACAAGCACCCAGCACCTGCCAGGCGCTAGGCTATGTACACTGGCAATTGCCTTTGCAGTTACTGCTGCCATAACTAAGGGGACAAAGAGACTTCCCAGAGGTAGCAGGCAAGCAGGAGTTGGAAGAAAATGGAAGGAAGGAAGGAATGGTGTTTGTGTGAAGAATATTATCTGAAAAGGAATTAAGTAAACTTAATCTTGAAAGCAAAAGATAAGATACCTTTTTATATTTAGATATCCTGTCCCTGTCGAGATAAAGAGAGAATTTCCTCACTGGGCATTAGGGGGCGCCAGGAGCTTACAAATAAGAACCTGTGGCTGGGGAAGTGGATGAGAAGGAAGTTGAAAAAGTTGAGTCTCAGGACACCTGTCCACCTGATGCAACTGCTACTTAGTGTAGATGAGGTGTCTTAAGACAGTGCTTACACTTCAATTCATCTATAAAATTCAATGTACAAGCCAAACAGGGTGGTGCACACCTGTAGTGCCAGTTGCTTGGGCAGCTGAAGCAGGAGAATCTCTTGAGCCCAGGAGGTGGAGACCAGCCTTAATAACATAGCCAGACCCCATCTCAAAAAATAAATAAGAGCCAGGCGCTGTGGTGCATGCCTGTAATCCCAGCACTTGGGAGGCTGAGGCAGGAGGATCGCGAGTTCAAAGCCAGCCTCAGCAACTTAGCAAGGCCCTGAGCAACTCAGTGAGACCCTGTCTCTAAATAAAATACAAAATAGGGCTAGGGTTGTGGCTCAGTGGTGGAGTGCCCCTGGGTTCAATCCCCAGTACCAAATAAATAAATTAAATTAATAAATAAATAAATAATAATAAATTCAATATACAGATTAATTCCCCTCCTCTAGTTTTTGTTTGTTCGCTGTGCTAGGGATTAAATTCAGTGCCTCACGCATACTAGGCAAGCACTCTACCACTGAGCTATATCCCTAGCCATCTAGATTTTTTCTCATTTCTGTATCAAGGGACATGTTAAACATGCATGCAGGACAATAGTATTTAAGTATATTTCCTATAATAAGTAACATCACAATTGAGATCCCAAATCAGTCAGGCCATTTTGGTTTGCAAAGGCAGGAGTGAAGCATGGGTTATGATGGAGACAGGAAAGAAAAAAGAAATATGAATACAATTGTGGCAGAAACTGGAAACTGCCTACTCCTCTTTGAATCCTGGAGGTTTAGCTGGGCATATGGCTGCTTGACGTAAAAAGAACAATTCTTTGCGAGAGCTGAGGGTGACCATGTGGCTAAGCCTTGACCTGTGGAATATGAATGGGAATGGCAGCTTATGGGGAATTGCTGGAGAGCCTGATGGCAGGGACCTTCTTCCATTCCCTGCCTGGATCTTGGTGTGAAGACAGGAGTTCCAGCTTGAACCTGAAGATCAAGGCTGCAGTCTAGGAATGTCAGAGTGCAAGTTAGATGCAACCTAGATCCCAGGTGACTATTAGGGTTCCCTAGAAACTGAATTATCTGCCTCTGGTCTTTTATGTGAGAGAAAAACAAATCATGTGTAAGCCACTGTCATTTTGATTCTCTGCTATTCATTGCCAAACAGTCTAATACAGCATATAAAGAATAATACCTTTGTAGAAAAAGAAATATGGATGGAAAAAATGAAAGATCAAATTTAGAAGATGGTGACAGATACAACTCTTGAGTCTTTAAAGACCAGTAGCATCTCAAGTAGAATAGGAAGGGACAATGGTGATAAAGATAAACATACTATGAATATGAGTCTTCTTTCAGTGCTGCCTGAAAAGGAGAAGTCAAGTGGAGGACTAAAGTGCAAATTCCTGCTATTGAAGTCCTTTGAGCTGTTGTGGATACAAAATGACACAAAGCCTGCCTGATCAACTTTCCCCAAGTTCTTTTGCATGATTGCCTATGTTGGGGTCCCAAAGACCACCCTCAGGTTGATTAATTCATCAGAAGAACTCACTTAATTCAGAAAACTTATGGTTCTACTAATGATTACAGTTTATTACAGGTGAAAGGAATACAGATTAATCCACATAGGAAAAAGACTCATCGGATGGCATCCAGGAGGGACTGAGCACCAGCTTCTGGTTGTTCTCTCTTAGTGAAACCACACATCATTTTATTCTCCTGCAACAATGTGTGGCAACACATACAAATTATGGCCACCCAGGAAAAGCTCACCCAAGCCTTGGAGTTCAAGATTTTTATTACAGGTTAGTCATATAAGCACGGAGTGCCCACAAGACACATCTTCACTATGCAATCTCCAGACCCTTCCAAAAGTTAACTAATACAGCCTGGTCAGGACTCCTAGTTATACTAAACGGGTACTCATGATACACTATATTGTTATCATAAACTATCTTTGTCAGGCATAGAAAGGCACCCTTATCAGGAGGAATATTCCAAGGGCTTAAGTGTTATCTCCCAGGAACCAACCAAGGGCTAGTCCTGAACATCTTTGAAACAGTCAGTGTTTGGGCAGCCCAAGGCTACTGAGTTAACTCTTTACGGTAAAGTACTTTTCTAATAAAAACCCCATTGCCTAAGTAGCTTCTAAAGACCTCCATTCCTTGCATGAAAAGAGTCTGACCAAAACATTTCCTTTTTTTTTTTTTTTCTGGCACTGGGGATTGAACCCAGGGACACTCAACCACTGAGCCACATCCCCAGCCCTATTTTGTATTTTATTTAGAGACAGGGTCTCACTGAGTTGCTTAGGGCCTCACTAAGTTGCTGAGGCTAGCTTTGAACTCACGATCCTCCTGCCTCAGCCTCCCAAGTGCTGGGATTACAGGCGTGTGCCACCATGCCCATCTTGACTAAAACATTTCTCACAGCTAGCAATGTGTCTAATATCATGGGTATTCAATGATTGAATGGATTAATATAGGGAGACTCATTACTGATATGTTTGAAAAGATACAGCTTAGAGAAATGGCCTAGAGGTGTGAGTTTGACAAAGGCCACATTACTAAAGGCAATATTGCAACATGGTAAGGGGGTGGTTGGGGAGGATTATTTAACAAAGGAATGTTCATAGAAATAAGAGTGCCCCCAAAACATAGGGAAAAGTGTTCTCCCTGACTATATAATCAAAGAAAAGCAAATGGAAACTATTATAAGCAATATAGAGATGATTAGAGTATACAAAGGATACTCTGCCATTTTATACAAGTGATTTGAGCATCCTTAGATTTTGGAGTCCTGGAACTAACACTCCAATGGACTACTGTATCCTTTCCCCAGCACATTTTTCCTCTCTCTCCCTCTCATACTGGGGATGAACCCAGCGGCACTCTAATACTGAGTTACAACTGTAGCCCTTTATTCTTTTTATTTTGAGACAGGGTCTCACTAAAGTTGCCCAGGCTGGATTTGAACTGGGAGATCTTTGTCTTAGAGCTGTCAAATGTTTCTAGTTATACCTCTGTGATTGTCTTCCCTTGGCCAACTTTCTCCTAAGCATTTCTCTTATGTCCTCCTTCCATCCCTCTCTCCCTGATCCAGCTATTCCAAGATCCACAAAAGTCAGATACCATTTCTGTTTTCTCCCCACCAGCAAGTAATCCAGGTTTCATGGCTTCTGTCCAAAGCCAGGACTGGGATGGGGCAAGTCCGGGGCAGAGAATCACAATCTTTTTTTAAAATATTTTTTAGATGTTGATGGACTTTGTTTTTTTTTTTTTTTTTTTTGGTACTGGGGATTGAACCCAGGGGCACTCCACCACTGAGCCACATCCCCAGCCCTATTTTGTATTTTATTTAGAGACAGGGTCTCACTGAGTTGCTCAGGGCCTCGCTAAGTTGCTGAGGCTGACTTTGAACTCGCAATCCTTCTGCCTCAGCCTCCCAAGTGCTGGGATTACAGGTGTTTGCCACTGCGCCCGGCTTGATGGACTTTTGTTTTACTCATTTATTTATATGTGGTGCTGAGAATCGAACCCAGTGCCTCATACATGCTAGGTAAGAGCTCTACCACTGAGCCACAACTGCAACCTGAGAATCACAATCTTTAATATGGCCCTCACTCTCAGGGTCATGTAAGAAGGAGTACCTCCTTAAATTTTGCACCTGAGACACATGCATGCCCATGTTAGCAAAATTAGCAACACAATTCACAATAGCCAAACTATGGAACCAACCTAAATGTCCATAAATGGTTGAATGAATGAAGAAAATATGGTATATATACACAATGGGGTTTTATTCAGCCATAAATAAAAATGAAATTATGTCATTTGCAGGAAAATGGATGAAACTAGAGCTACAGATCATCATGTTAAACAAAACAAGTCAAACTCAGAAGGTCAAGAGTTATATGTTTTCTCTCATATGCAGAAGCTAGTGAGAAAAAAGGAAAAGAAAGTTGTGGGCAATCTCATGAAAATCTAAGATCAGTAGAGGAAAGGGACTAAGGGGTGGGAGGTGGGGAGGCAGTGGGGTAAGTCCTGGGGAGTGATATTGGCCAAATTATGTTGTTATATTGTATGCATGTATGAATATGTAACAACAGATTCCATCATTATGTACAACTCTAATACACCAATTTAAAAATGTGGAAAAAATTTTGTACCCTAAGTACCTGCCTCACCTCACTCCAGTGTTGGTCCTATGTTTTGCCTTTTTTTTTTTTTTTTTTTTTTTTTTTTTGTACCAGGGATTGAACTCAGGGTACTTAAGCCACATCCCCAGCCATTTTTATTTTTTATTTTGAGACAGGTTCTCACTAAGTTGCTCAGGGCCTCACTAGGTTGCTGAGGCTGGCCTTGAATTTGTGATTCTCCTTCCTCAGCCTCCCATGCTGCTGGGATTATAGGCATGTGCCATCATGCCTGGCCTATGTTCTGTCTTGAAAGAGTTTCTGAATAGGAACCCATATCTCTTAATTTTGTGTGTATTGAGAAGGAGTGGAATGTATGAGAGGCCGCACAGGAGTCTTCTTCTAGAACATGGTTGAGCCTTAACTCAAGCAAACAATAATACGTCTTCACAAACTCCTCTTTACTATGCACCATCCTAAAGGTAGTTCAATACACTATAAATAGCAGAAAATAATTAAAATAAGCCCCACATTTATACCAAGGCCCCTTCACACTTCAGAGGCATGAGGATTTTTTCCTGCAGTATCTCTGAATTATTCTTCCCTTTAACAAACCACATCTTGGTGGAAGAAAACTCACCAGTAACCTCTATGGAGTTTGAACAATTTCAGAGCTACCTTCCACTTCCCTAATTCTGAGCAGGAAATTTCTTTAAGAGATACTCGGAGCTCAGATCCTTGTAAACATTAGAACTACTTACGTTGTGTGAGAATGTATGGATTCAGATTAACATAATTGCAACCATCTTGAGTCATAACCTCCATGATTGCCTCAGAGTAACTATAGTCTGTTTTTCCTACATAGTTTCTCAGCAAAGTACAATAGACAAAACCATTAGAGTGATATGAGGAGCTTTACAACCAGACCCTAGCTCTCTGGGAATTTGCCTGACTCTGATTTTCTTTTTTGGTGTGCTAGAGATTGAACACAGGGTGCTCTTCTACTGGGCAACATTCCCACCCCTTCTTATTTTTTATTTTGAAACAGTCTTGTTAAATTATCCAGGCTAGCCTGGAACTTGCAATCCTCCTGCCTCAGTCTCATGAGTAGCTGGGATTATAGGTCTGCACCACCATGCCTGTCAGGGACTCATTGATATCATTTTAAAGTGAATGAGGTACGTTCCATCCAGGATGAAGTCACTTTTGTCTAACCCATAAATAAATATTCCTCTCTTTCTGACTTAAATTATAGGGGTCCAACTTGTCTTATTGCCACCCTATGCTATGATTCTATCATAAATTCCACCAAATAAATTGGACTATATGCACTCCATCTGCTTCTCTTTCTTCAGTCTCATGCCCACTTTGGGACAAGTTTTTACCCACTAGAACTGGATTGTTTCAGAACATGAAACAAGATGCATGAAATTCCACCAATTTCCAAGAACTGTACAACTACTTTTCTACATAGTGTGGCACTTGTGTACAGATATGTGTGACTTCTGCTGATATGCAAGTAATGAAAGAAGACAAACTTCCCTCCATGTTTATCATTTAATTAATTACTCCTAGAAGAAATGTAGGCATATTCAGGTTTTAAGAAGGAAGAATGGAAGAGAAACGTGGTAGAAGACAGGCACACCTATAATCCCAGCTACTTAGGAGGCTGAGGCAGGAGGATGGTAAGTTCGAGGCCAGCCTGGGCAACTTAGAGAGACCCTCTCTCAAAATAAAAAGTAAAATGGGCTGGGGGTAGCGTAGTCAATGGTTGAGTGCTTGCCTAGCATGGGTGTAGGCCCTGAGTTCAATCCCCCACATCTCAAAGGAGGAAAAAAAGATTGAGATATTAAATTATATATTGTTTATATTTTACCAGAATAAAAAAACAAACAAAATGCATATGTATGAATGCAGGTGCATACATAGCTGAGCCAGGGGCTTTACATCACAAAATAAATCCACAAATACATCTGAGTTGCTCAAATTACCATCATCTCTTTTTTTGCAAAGTAGATTCTCAGGTAGGAGCTGAAGGTATCCTCACTGTCATTACCGTCATAGGATTCTTCTGTGAAACGAATTCTTTGATGTTGTCATAGCGATTGACCTAGGCCAGACAGCATTTCCTTATTTATAACATTCACACAGTTTCTCACCAGCATGAATTCTCTGGGGTTGAAAAAGGTATGAGTTGTAATTAAAGGACTTCCAACATCTGTGACATTCGCAGGGCTTATCACCGGAGTTAATTCTTTGATGTGGAATAAGATTCAAGCTCTGATGAAAGGTTTTGCCACATTCAATGAATTACAGGTTTTCTCTCCTGAGTGGGTTCAGTGATGTGGAATAAGATGCAGACTCAGGAAAAGATTTCCTGCAATCATTATAGTCAAAGTTTTCTCTCCCAGCATGATGTCTCCAAGCTGGTAAAGCAGAAATATGTCTAAATGCTTTCTCATACTCCTAACATTCACAGTGTTTTTCCCCATTAAGACCCAAGCTATAGCTAAAGACTCTTCTGCTCCTGATGTACTAACAGGGTCTTCTCCCAAAAGGATCCTCTGATATTGAATAATGTATGAGCTCCCCCAGAAAGTTTTATACAATCATTCTTCCCATGAATTTCCTCTGCTGTGGATTCTCTGATGTTGGGCAAGTTGAGGTCACCACCTATGAAGTGTTCCTGGATAGACACCGTGGCACACACCTATAATTCTAGCAGCTAGGGAGTTAAGACAGGAGGATTGCAAATTCAAGGCAAGCCTCAGCAACTTAGCAAGGCCCTAAGCAACTTAGTGAGATTCTGTCTCAAAATAAAACATAAAAAGGGCTAGGGATGTGGTTCATTGGTTAAGCAACCCTGGGTTCAATCCCCAGTACAAAGAAAAAAAAAGTACCAATATGGAACTATCTTTTATAAAAAGTGCAAGGTTCAGAATAGTGTTTACGGAACACTACTGTGCTAAAAAAAGGAGAAACAGAGAAAACCCACGTATTTGCTTGAATATGCACAGATTGTCTCTGGAAGAATTCAGGATCCTTCCTGTAGGGAGAAAGATTGGGTGCTGATACCCTTTGTTCTGAACTCTGTGCTATAAAAATGTATCAGTTATTTTTTTTAATTCCTGAAATCTGGAGATAGAT
>JAJEJO010000319.1:8390-65516 GCA_020662805.1 Glaucomys volans
ATAACTATGTTTATTACCTTGATTGTGGGGATGGTTTCACAGGTGCATTCACATGTCAAGTTACCACATTATACCCTTGGAATATGCTTAGTTTATTGTACATCAATTATACCTTACTAAAGCTGTGTAAGTTTTGATCTAATACTTAGTCTGTACAGAATATTTAAGTGAATCAACATGTATAAAAACAAAAAAAAAAAAAAAAAAACAACTCTTGCAGATGAAAATTTAGCATCTAAGTTGAGATGTGTCTGAGGTGTCAAATACAAAATGATTTTGAAGATTTTGTTTAAGAAATGTAAAATATTAATAACCTTTTGTATTAACAATTTATTAAAATATTTTAAAATAAAATGTACATTTAATTTCACCTGTTCCTTTTTGCTTGTTCAATGCAGCTCCTGCAAGACTTAAAGTTGCCATTCAGAATATATTTCTACTGAACAGTACTGCATTGGAAAGAAAGATTTAATTGAAGTACTCGGGACATATTATAGTGTTCATATTTCTACCCAACAATGGGGAGCCAGAATAATAGCCCACCAAAGATACCCAAGTTTTAACTTCCAGAACCTACAAATGTTTTGCCATGCATGGTAAAAGAGACATTTGCAGATGTGATTTAAGTTGTGAGTCTTGAGATGAGAACATTATGCTGGATTAACTAGGTGAGCCCAATGTAATCACAATGAACCTTATGGGGAAAAAGGGAGGCAGAAGATCAGTATCACAGAAGACAATATGATGAGAGAAGCAGAGAGAGATGGAAGTGTGACAACAGAAGTAAACACCAAAGTGAAGCAACCACAAGCCAAGGAATGTGGCAGCTTCTGGGACCTAAAGAAGGCAACGACCTCATGATCTTATAAAGCCTGCAGGATAATTGATTTTAGCCTCCTAAAGCTCATTTGGAATTATGATCTCCAGAAATGTAAGATAACAAATTCATTCTAATTTACCAATTTGTGTAATAGGTTATGGCAGCAATAGAAAAATAATTTCAGGTTCATGTACCTGGAAGTGGGGTACTGCCAAAACAAACACATAGAAAATGTAAAGAGGCTACACTGGGTCATAGGCAGAGCCTAGAAAAATTTTGAAAAGGATGCTAGAGAAAAGCTAGAATGCTTTTATCTGGATGCTAACAATGATGCTAGTAAGATCTCAGAAGAAAGGAAAGAGTATGGTAGAGAAGACCCGTATCATCATAAATAGCATTTACATTATGGTGAACTGACTGCCAATAGAACATGGGTGTTGAAAGTGCTGACACGGAAAGCTTCAGGAAATGAGGGCATATTGTTGGAAACCAGAAAACATGGTATCCTTTCTACACAGTGGCAGAAAGTTTGGTGGAATTTCATCCTGCAGTCAGGTGGGAAACGAAACTAGTAAATGATGAATGTAGATATTCATTTGAAGAGATTCCCAAGCAAAGTGTTAAAACTGTAGCCTGATTTCTTCTTGTTGTTTATAGCAAAATGTGAGAGGAAAGACAGAGATTGAGGAAGAATGGTTTAAGCAGAAAGGAATCAGGACTTGACAATATGGGGAAGTCTCAGCCTTGCCACATTTCAAAAGAAAATAAAACTAGGAGATGGTGAGGAGAGCCTTCTCCAGAGAGAAAGCCAGGGCTATAACAGAACAATCTGCTGCTAGTGTCTTGAAAGGGTCAAAAGACCAGAAAAATCAATCACCCAGAGGGCTCTTTGAAGAGATCAAATGTGCAGTTCATGGGTTCCTTCGGCCATCTCAGTAGTGGTCAGAAATAAAGATGGGGAAGATCTATGGAGGAGCCTCTTGTCCAGTGGACAAGAGACCCACAAGATTCTTGAGAATGCTCAATAGACTAGAACAATATTAACCAAAACAGCTCAGCACTGTCATAAAACAGAACACAGACCCATGGATCAGAAGAGAGAGCCCAGAAATAAATCCACATTATCTACAGTCAGTTGATTTTTGAGAAAGGCAACAAGAACATACTTTGGAGAAAGAAAAGTTTCTTCAATTAGTGATCCTGGAAATTTGGATATCCATAGGCAAAAAAAAATTAAACTAGACCCTGTCCTCTCACCAAAATCAACTCAAAATCAATCAAACTTAAATGGAAGACTCAAAACTATGAAACCAATAGAAAAAAATATAGGGAAAATGCTTCAGGACATTGGAACAGACAAGGATTTTGTGGATAGGACCCCAAAAGCAAAGGAGATAAAAACAAAAATTGAAAAGTGGGATTGCCTCAAACTATAAAGCTTTTGCACAGCAAAGGAAACAATTGACAAACTGAAGAACCAACCTGCAGAATGGAAGAATATTTGTGAACTATTTCTCTAACAAGGGATCAATGTCCAGAATATATAAGTAATTCAAATAATTTTTTTAAAAAGTAAATAATCTGATTTTAAAATGGGTAAATGACCTAAACATACATTTCTCTCAAAAGAAGATATACAAGGGTTGAGATGTAGCTCAGTGGTAGAGCACTTGCCTAGCACGTGTGAGGCCCTGGGTTCAGTCAGAAGGAGGATGAGAAGAAATATAAATGGCCAGCAAGTATATGGAAAAATTCTCAATATCACTAATTATCAGAGAAATGCAAATCAAAATCACAGTGACTATCATTTCACTCCCATTAGAATATTTGTCAAAAAAAGAAAAAAATAAGAGAGTGGGAAAGGATGGAAAGAAAAGGGAACTCTTGTACAGTATTGGTGAGAATATAAACCAGTACCTTCACTATGGGAAGTTCCTCAAAAAACTAGAAATGCAGACACCTGGAGGTCTTTTCTCAGGGCGTGGCTGCTGTCTACCTGCTGCTGCCCACACTGCTGCTGCCAACACCACCGGGAGGTCCTCTTTCTGGGTGCCACTGCAACTACAACCACAGCTGCCACTGCCACTGCTGCTGACCCCCACCTGCTGCCAACACCACAGACCCACTGCAACTGCCACTGACCCCCACCACTACCACTTCCACCACCATCCAGAGGTTTCCTGCTAGGGAGATTCCAGGACTGGTTGCACATGGCCGCATGTATCTTGAGACTCTGACCAGGGCCTGGGGGTTTAGCATGCCAACAGGTTTGCTGCTACCACCATCGTGGAGTTCAGCCACCCCTGTCTGGGGATGCTGGCCAGGACCTGGAGGGCCAGTGTTGGGGTGCCTGAAGGTTTGGCTGTGCCTGGGATCTTCCTCCTGGGAGTGCTGGTGGCTGCCATCTAGTTGCTATTTCTCAGGATTGCTCATCTCTGGTGGTCTCTTTCCAAATTCCAGCTGCATTGAGATCTTGGGACTGCAACGACCCAGGATATCTGAAGGCCAGATCAGTGGGATAGTGACTGGATCTGCCAGGGCCAGTCTGGGCCAGGCAATCTTGAGAGAAGTCAGAGACAGGGCTGAGAAACTTCTGAACACCAACAGAGACAGTTATTCAATTTTCCATTGAGATTTATTTTATTTTAATTTTTTTCTTCTCTAACATCTCTCCCCACTGTAGTTGGAACAAGGTATTTTTCATGCATCAGTTTATTGATGATAGTGATATGTGCATGGTGTGTTATTGTTCTGTTGTATATTCTTATATTTTTAATTTTTTTCTCTTTATATGTATTCTTCCTCTCACTTGTCTGTTTTCCTGGATTTCCTTTCTACCTTTTCTCCACATAACAGCCAATCTCCGTTGGTTCCTCTTCCACTCTTTCTGTGGATTTTTACTTCTAGCTTCTCTCTTTCTTCCTCATGAACATCATGTCCTATGATATTTCTGTTCTCTCTTTATCCATCATTTGAAATTGTAAACCTTTGTAGCAAATTCTCTGTTTATATTGTAGACAGTGATTGAACTCATCATTTCTGTTTATAACAAGAAAACAGATAATAGCCTTGGTGGAAGCTACTAGATTTGAGGTTATATATTGTTTACACTGGGTGCTGTTGATATTGGTCTCCCTTTTAAAGGTAGGGTACTGGAAATCTTCAGGGACAATATAGGTCCACAGGGTAGAATCTGTAGTGCCTCAGATCCATACAACTAGATGGGAAAATACACAAGCAACATGAGCAAACAAGGGAACAAAGTGCCCCAAACAAACCAAGATGCTCCAATGAGAGAATCCACTAACAACACAGAAGTGTCCAAGACAGAGTTTAAAATGTACATAGTTAAATTGATCTGCAAAGTAAAGGATGGTATAAAGAGTGGAATCAGAGAAAATACAGGAAGTAAAAGATCACTTCAATAAAGAGTTAAAGATTCTGAAAAAAAAACCAGAAATCCTCAAAATGAGGGAATCAATAAACCAAATTATAAATTCAATGGAGAGTATCACCAACAGACTAGACCATTTGGAAAACAGAACCTCAGGCAATGAAGACTAAATATTTAATATTGAAAATAAAGTTGACCATGCAGAGAAGATGGTAAGAATTTATGAACAGAACTTCCAAGAATTATGGGATAACATGAAAAGACCAAATTTAAGAATTATTGATATAAATGAAGGAGTAGAGATATAAATCAAAGGAATGCATAATCTTTTCAATGACATAATATCAGAAAATTTCCCAAACCTAAAGAATGAAATGGAAAATCAAATACAAGATGCTTACAGGACTCAAAATGTAAAAAATTACAGCAGACCCACACCAAGATACATTATGATGAGAATGACTAAAATACAGAATAAAGATAAAATCTTTAAGGCTGGAGAGATAAAAAGTAAATTATGTATAACAGGAAACCAATTTGGATCTCAACTGATTTCTCAACCCAGACCCTCAGAGTTAGGAGGTCATGGAACAACATATTTCAAGCTCTGAAAGAAAATGGACACCAACCAAGAATTTTATATCCAGCAAAATTAAGTTTCAGATTTGAAGATGAAATAAAAACCTTCCATGAGAACAAAAATTAAAAGAATTCACAATTAGAAAGCCTGTACTACAGAACATTCTCAACAAAATAGTCCATGAGGATGAAGTGAAAAAAAAAAAAGTGAAAACCAGCAAAGGGAGGAACTACACTAAAGGAGTCAATCAAAGGAGAAACTAATTAAAATTAGTTTCAAATTAAAAACAAGAAATAAACCAAAATGACCCCGGACTACAAATCATATCTCAATAATAACCATGAATGTTAATGGCGTAAACTCATCAATCAAAAGACATAGATTGGCTGGCAGGTTGGATTAAAAAACAAGATCCAACAATATGCTGCCTCCAAGAGATTCACATCATAGGCAACAACATCCACAGACTGAAGATGAAAGGATAGGAAAAAACATATCACTTGTATGGATCACATAAACACACAGGGGTTTCCTTCCTCACACCAGATAAAGTAGACTTCAAATCAAAGTTAATCAGAAGGGACAAATAAGGTCAATTCATTCTACTAAAGGGAATTACACAGCAGCAAGACGTAATGATTATAAATATTTATGCCCCAAACAATGGAGCATTTTTTTAATTTATTTTTTGTTCACACAGTTCATATAATCTTACATTTACATAGGGTAGTACTGTCTGTCTCAGTCTACTATTTTTCCTGCTCCCATCCCCTCCCGTCCCATTTTCCTCCCACCATCCATACTTCCTCCATTCTTTCCTATCCTCCCCATAACCCCTGATACCCCCCCACCCAACCCCACCCCACCCCTGTTAGGTATCAGCATCCACTGGTCAGAGAAAACATTTGGCCTTTGGTTTTTTGGACTTGGCTTATTTCACTTAGCATGATATTCTCCAACTCCACCCATTTACCAGCAAATGCCATAATTTTATTCTTCTTTATGGCTGAGTAATATTCCATTGTGTATATATACCACAGTTTCTTTATCCATTCTTCAATTGAAGGGCATCAAGGTTAGTTCCACAATCTAGCTATTGTGAATTGAGCAGCTATGAACATAGATGTGGCTGCATCCCTATACTTTGCTGATTTTAAGACCTTTGGGTATAAACCGAGGAGTGGGATAGTTGAGTCAAATGGTAGATCCATTCCAGGTTTTTTGAGGAATCTCCATACTGCTTTCCAGAGTGGCTGCACCAATTTGCAACTCCACCAGCAATGTACAAGTATGCCTTCTTCCCCACAACAATGGAGCATTTATGTACATCAAAAAAACCCTTTCCAATTTCAAGAATCAAATAGACCACAAAACACAATAATACTGAGTGACTTTAGCACACCTCTCTCACTACTGGACAGATCTTCCAAACAAAAACTAAATAAACTATAGAACTAAATAATACAATCAATAATTTAGGCTTAACAGACATATATAGAATATTTCATCCATCAACAAGCAAATACACTTTTTTCTCAGCAGCATATGGATCCTTCTCTAAAATAGACCATATGTTATACCTCAAAGCAACTCTTAGTAAATACAAAAAATTGAGATAATAACCTGCATTCTATCAGATCATAACAAACTGAAATTAGAAATCAATGATAAAATAGAAAATAGAAACTGCTCTAATACATGGAGACTAAATAATACATTATTGAATGAAAAACAGATAATAGAAGAAAGCAAGGGTGAAATTAAAAAAATACTTAGAGGTAAACAAGAAAGAACACTGATACAACACACCAATATCTCTGGGACGCTCTGAAGGCAGTACTAAGAGGAAAGTTTATTACATTGAACTCATTTCTTAAAAGAATTAAAGTCAACAAATAAATAAACTAATATTACATCTCAAAGCCTAGAAAAAGAACAAATAAACTCCAAAAACAGAAAACAGGAAATAATTAAAATCAGAGCTGAAATCAATGAAATTAAAAGAAAAGAAACAATTGAAAAAATTGACAAAACAAAAAGTTGGTTCTTTGAAAGAAGTCAACAAATTGATGAACTCTTAGCCACACTAACAAAGAGAAAGAGAAAACCCAAATTACTAAAATACCTGATAGAAAAGGAAATATCACAACAGACACAACTGAAATACAGAAGCTACTTAGAAACTATTTTGAAAATTTATACTGTAATAAAATAGAAAATATTGAAGACATTGACAAATTTCTAGAGACATATATCTACCTAAACTGAATGAGGAGATCATACATAACTTAAACAGAAAAATTTCAAGTAATGAAATGGACAACGCCATCAAAAGTCTACCAATTAAGAAAAGCCCCGGACCAGACAGATTCTCAGCCAAGTTCTACAAGATCTTCAAAGAAGAATTAACACCACACTCCTAAAGTTATTCCATGAAATAGAAAAGGACAGAATGCTTCCAAACTCATTCTATAAGGCTAATATCAAAGACCAAAATCAAAGACACAGACACATCAAGGAAAGAAAACTTCAGAACAATATCCCTGATAAACATTGATGCAAAAATTCTCAATAAAATTCTAGCAAATTACATACAAAAACATACTAAAAAGATAGTGCACCATGATCAAGTGGGGTTCATCCCAGGGATGCAGGGTTGGTTCAACATACAGAAATCAATAAAGGTAATTCATCATATCAATAGACTTAAAAACAAGAATCATACGATCATCTCAACAGATGCAGAAAAGCATTTGACAAAATACAGCACCCCTTCATGTTCAAAACACTAGAAAAACTAGGGATAGTAGGAACATACTTCAACATCGTTAAGGCTATATATGCTAAACCCAAGGCCAACATAATTGTTGAAAAATTAAAAGCATTTCCCCTAAAAACTGGAACAAGACAAGGATGCCCTCTGTCACCACTTTTATTCAACATTGTCCTTGAAATTCTAGCCAGAGCAATTAGACAGAAGAGAGAAATTAAAGGGATAAAAAAGGTAAAGAAGAACTCAAACATCACTATTTGCTGATGATGATTCTATATTTAGAAGATCCAAAAAATTCCACCAAAAAACTTCTAGAACTTAATAAATGAATTCAGCAAACTAACAAAATATAAAATCAATACCCAGAAATCAAACACATTCCCATACATTAGAATGAATCCACTGAAAGAGAAATTAAGAAAACTACCCCATTCACAGCAGCCTCAAAAAAAAAAAAAATACAATACTTGGGAATCAATCAAACAACAGAGGTGAAAGACCTCTACAATGAAAACTACAGAATACTAAAAAAAGAAATTGAAGAAGACCTTAGAAGATGGAAAGGCCTCCCATACTCCTGGATAGGCAGAATTAATATTGTCAAAATGGCCATGCTACCAAAAGCATTATACAAATTTAATGCAATTCCTATTAAAATCCCAATGACATTCTTCACAGAACCAGAAAAAGCAGTCATGAAATTCATTTAGAAAAATAAGAGACCCAGAATAGCCAAAGAAATTCTTAATGAGAAAAGTGAAGCAGGAGGCATCACAAAACCACACCCCCAACTTTACTACAGAGCTATAGTAATAAAAACAGCATGGTATTGGCACCAAAAAGACACGTAGACCAATGGTACAGAATAGAAGACACAGAGACAAACCCACATAAATACAGGTAACTAACACTAGACAAAGGGGTCCAAAAACATTCACTGGAGAAAAGATAGCCTATTCAACAAATGGTGCTAGAAAATATGTAAAGGCACATGTAACAAAATGAAATTAAACTTTTATCTCTCACCCTGCAGGAAACTCAACTGAATGTGGTTCAAAGACTTAGGCACTAGAACAGAGACCCTGCACCTAATAGAAGAAAAAGTAGGCCCAAATCTTCGTCATGTCAGCCTAGGATCTGACTTCCTTAACAAGACCCCTAAAGCTCAAGAAGTTAAATCAAGAATCAATAAATGGGATGGATTCAAACTGAAAAGTTTCTTCTCAGCAAAAGAAACAAACAATAATGTGAAGAGAGAGCCTACAGATTGGGAAAAAATCTTCACCACATGCACCTCAGATAAAGCATTAATCTCTAGGATATATAAAGAACTCAAAAAACTTAACACCAAAACCACAAATAAATGGGCTAAGGAACTGAATAGGCACTTCACAGAAGAAGATATATAGAGTCAATCAACAAATAAATGAAAAAATAGTCAACATCTCTAACAATTAAAGAAATGCAAATCAAAACTACTCTAAGAATTCATCTCACTCCAACCAGAATGGCAAATATCAAGAATATAAGCAGGGTGTCCCCTAAAACCATGGCTGCCATCGCCGCTGCTGCTGGCACTGGGGAGCCTCTGTCCCCAGATGAATTGCTCCCAAAAGGCGACACGGAGAAAACTGAGGAAGAGCTGGAAGAGGACGACGACAACAACGAGCTAGATGAGACCCTGTTGGAGAGACTCTGGGGTCTGACGGAGATGTTCCCGGAGAGGGTCCAGTCCGAGGCTGGAGCCACTTTTGATCTCTCCCTCTTTGTGGCTCAAAAAATGGACAGGTTTTCCAGGGCAGCTTTGTGGATTGGGACCACTTCTTTTATGATACTGGTTCTTCCTGTGTCTTTGAGACTGAAAAGTTACAAATGGAGCAACAGCAGCAACTGCAGCAGCAGCAGATACTTCTAGGGCCGAACACGGGACTGTCAGGAGGAATGCCAGGTGCTCTGCCATCGCTTCCTGGAAAGATCTAGGTTGTTACTGCTATATTTGAGCTGTCTTGATGGGAGAAATTTGAATTCAGTTGTGTTTGAACTGCTATTTGGAGGGGAGTTTTTTTGGGGGTTTGTTGTTGTTGTTGTTGTTGTTTGTTTGTTTTTTAACTGTGACATATTGATTCAAACCTGGTAGAAAGAATTCTCCCCTCATTGTCTCACGGAGAGACTCCCAACTTTCAACTGTGCCCTCCACGCTGTCCTCAATGTTTCTTCTGTCCTCACTCTGCCACCAGAGTGCAACTATGCAGACGGTTATTCCAACGCTGGCCACCTTACCCCTTCTAGTAAATTGCTCCTAACTGGAAGATCTTCTCACTATCCTATTGTGGGGTAGAAACTGATGTCCCACAATAGAAGGGAAGGATCCCTGACCATTAACAACTTTTTTTTTTTTAAAGAACAGAGATGTTGAGGAGGGACATGCACATATTATGAAACTGACAAAGTACACCACATCTGTCTGGTAAAGCACCAGGAAGCCCCATGTATACTGGAGAGAAGGGAAGCTGGTTGCAGCTTCAGCCACAAAAATGGGGACAATGAGTGCGGAGGACAGAGCAGAGGCTTAATTCCTCTGCACATTTTGGCTATTAGACCTGTGTGTAGTAAAAAGTCAGTGCTCACTTTTTGTATTTAAATATTAAAAATTATTCCAATTCAAAAAAAAGAATATAAGCAACAATAAATGTTGGTGAGAATGTGGGGAAAAAGGTCCATTCATACATTGCTGGTGGGAATGCAAATTGGTGCAACTACTATGGAAAGCAATATGGAGATTACTCAGAAAACTTGTAATGGAACAACCATTTGACCCAGCTATCCCACTCCTCAGTTTATACCCAAAGGACTTAAAATCAGCATATTACACTGATGCAGCCACATCAATGTTTCTAGTCACTCAATTCATAGTAGCTAAACTAGGAAACCAACCTAGGTGCCCTTCAACAGATAAATGGATAAAGAAACTGTGATTAATATATATATATATATGTAATATATATACACACATACATATATAGATATATTTTACATGATGGAATATTACTCAACTTTTTTTATTTTTTTATTTATCTTGATTCATTGTACACAAATGGAGTACAATTTTTTCTCTGATTGTACATGAAGTAGAGTCACACCATTTGTGTAATCATACTAGTACATAGGGTAATGACGTTTGTCTCATTCTGTTATTTTTCTCCCCCACACCCCATCCCCACCCCTCTTTTTCCTCTATGCCTCTTGCCTCCCTCCCACCCCACAATATGTATCATCATCCACTTATCAGAGAGATCATTTGGCCTTTGGTTTTCTATTACTCAAGTTTAAAGAAGAATGAAATATGGCATTTGCTGTTAAATGGATAGAGCCGGGCAATATCATCCTAAGTGAAATAAGCCAAACCCAAATACCAACAGCTGAATGTGTTCTCTGATATGTGGGTGCTAATTAACAATAAGGGGGGTGGCGCTAGGGAAGAACAGAGTTATTTAGGTAGAATGGAGTGAAGGGAGGGGAAGGGGGAAGGGGGTAGGAAGGACACTAGAGGGAAACAGACATTATTACCTAATGTACATTTATGACTGCATGACCAATGTGATCCTGCAATAAGCACAATTAGAAAAATGAGAAATTATACTCCATTTATGTATGATTTATCAAAATGCATAAATGTATTCTATTGTCATATATAACTAATTAGAACAAATAAATTTTTTTAAAAAATATATGGAAGTACCATTAGAAAGACCAAAGGAAGACCAATTGGGAACCCACCTTAGTAGTTCAAATGATTGATGCTAATATTGTAAACAGTAATCATTGGGTTTAGTGCTCAGAAGAGGACTTGCCAAATACTTTCTGTAAAGGGCCAGACAGTAAATATGTTGGTTGAATAGGACGTATGTGTACGTTAGAACGACTTATTTCTGCCATCAGGATATAAAAGCAACAATAAATAATAAGTAAATGGAAAAAAAAACTAGAAATAAGCTTGTCACAGTGATATGTGCCTATAGTCCCACCTACTCAGGAGGCTGAGGCAGGACGATCACTTGAGCCCAGGAGTTCGAGACCAACCTGGGCAACATTGCAAAATTCACCTCCAAAAACAAAACAAATGAGAAATGGAATTGTCATGTGATCCAGCAATCACTCTACTAGGTATATATACGAATGAAATGGAGTCAGTATGTCAACGAAACAGCTGCACTCATGTGTTTATTGTATCACTGTTCACAACAGCCAAGAGGCAGAATCAATCTAGGTATTATGGTTTAGATATTAGGTGTCCCCAAAAAACTCACGTGTAAGGCAATGCAAGAAAGTTTAGAGGTGAGATGACTGGCTTATAACAGTTTAAACCTAATCAATACATTAATTCCCTGATAGGAATTAACTGGGCTGTAACTGCAAACTGGTAGGGTGTGACTGGAGGAGGTAGGTCATTGGAGGCATGTCTTTGGGATATATATTTTGTCCCTGAAGAGTAGATGTCTCCCTTCCTCCCTTTCCTTCCCTCTCTCCTGCCGCCTTCCTGGGTCCAGGTCCTGAGTCACTTTCCTCCACCATACTCTTTTGCCATGATATTTGCTTCACCTTGGGCCCAGAGTAATGACGTCAGTCATCGATGGACTGGGACCACTGAAACCATGAGCTTCAAAAGGAATTTTTCGGCTGGGCGTGGTGGTGCACGCCTGTAATCCAAGTGACTTGGGAGGCTGAGGCAGGAGGATCGCGAGTTCAAAGTCAGCCTCAGCAACTTAGCGAGGCCCTAAGCAACTCAGTGATACCCTGTCTCTAAATAAAAAATACAAAATAGGGCTGGGGATGTGGCTCAGTGGCCCAGTGTCCCTGAGTTCAATCCCTGGTTCAAAAAAAAAAAGGAATTTTTCCTCCTCTAATTGTTCTTGTCAGGTCTTTTGGTCACAGCAGTGAAAAAGCTCACTAAAACACTAGGTGTTCATCAACAAATGAATGGATAAAGAGAATGTATTATATTATTTGGTCATAAAAGAATTAAATTCTTTCATCTGAAGCAAAGTGGATGAAACTGAAGGACATTTTATTTAGTGAAATAAGTCAGGCACAGAAAGACAAATGCCACATGTTCTCCCTTAAGTGCACAAGCTAGAAAGTTGATCTCACAGAAATAAAGAATAGAAGAGTGGTTTCTAGAACCTGGGAAGAACATAAGGGAGGACAGGATGGAGAGAGGATGGTTAATGGATACAGGTTTCCCAGGAGGAGAAATAATCTCTAATTTTCTACAGCACAGTAGGATAACTATCATTGACAATAATTAATTGAGTATTTCAAAATAGCTAGTAGAGAGGATTCCGAATGTTCCTAAAACAAAGAAATGATAAGTGTTTGAGGCAATATATATGTCAATAACCCTGATCTGATCTTTACATATTGTATACCACATTGAAATTTAATGTTGTACTCCATAAATTTGTACAATTCCTGTGTATCACTCAAAAATAAACCCATATTTTTAAAAATATTCTTGAGAATTTTATACCAGCAGAAACATAGAAACAGAGAAAGGATAAAATGAAAGAGAGCTGACAAATCCCCAAAATTCTACAGGCAGGCAATAGGCTGAAGAAACTACGTGAGTGCATACCCATGCTATCTTCATGCAAAAGGGAAGAGGTCTCAGAGGAATGAGCTGGAAGCACACAAGGCCAAGAGTTATTCCCAAGCCTTGAAACCAGTGGAGTTTGCACTGCTGAATTTCAAAATTGCTTGGCACTGCTGACCCCTTTCTTCTTTCCGTTTCCTCTCCTTTGAAACAGGTCTATAACTGGTGTTCTATACCTGTCCCACCATTGCTTTTTGGAAACAGATGAGCTATTTTCTAATTTCACAGTCTAAAGATGGGAGGGAATTTTCCCCATAATGAATCCCACCTACATCTGACTTAAATTATTTAGATGATGAAATGTGGAATTTTTCAGCTGATGAGAATAGAGGAGATATTGGACTTAGAGCTGATGTGGTAATGATTAAAGCTTTTGGAGATCTTGGGGTGGAGTAAATGTATTTTGCAAATGAGACGACATGACACTTTGGGGGGCCAGATAGCAGACTTGTGGTAAGCAAAATAATGCCCCCCCAAAGATATCCATAGCTAATCACTATGATCTGTGAATATGTCACCTTACATAAAAGGGACCTTGCAGTTGTGATCAAATTACAGATCTTGAGATGAGGAAATTATCTTGGATTATACAGGTGGGCCTGGTATAATCACAGAGATAAGGATATAGGGAAAGGCCTCCCCAAACTCCCAAAATGAAATTATTATTCCCAACAAAGAAACTGAAAATCCCTCCTGTTGTTGCAGCCTAGCAGACATCCTGGAGACAGCTGCCACATTAGAGAATACACAGATTACAGAGCAGAGGGTCAGCCTAGGGAGCCTACACTGTGGAATAAACGCATAAATGATGGATAAGCAGAAGCAATTCTCTTATTTGGTAGACAAGGAAGAGGAAATTTTAATTCAAAATTTTTATTAATCACGTACTACATACCATGTGCAATGGCGGGCTCTGAGAACCTACCATTACCTAGATAAGAAAGACTCCTACCCTCCTGAAGTCAAATTTTCATAGCAGCCTTACTAGGATCAAGAATGGCATGCTTTTAAGTCCTTTGGATATAGGCCAAGGAGTGGAATAGCTGGGTCAAATGGTGGATCCATTCCAAGTTTTCTAAGGAATCTCCACACCGCTTTCCAGAGTGGCTGCACCAACTTGCAATCCCACCAGCAACGTATGAGTGTACCCTTTTCCCCACATCCTCGCCAACACCTGTCATTGCCTGTATTCTTAATAAAAGATATTCTAATTGGGGTGTGACGCAGCCACATCAATGTTCGTAGCTGCTCAATTCACAATAGCTAGATTGTGGAACCAACCTAGATGCCCTTCAATAGATGAATGAAGAAAGAAACTATGGTATATATACACAATGGAATATTACTCAGCCATAAAGAAGAATAAAATTATGGCATTTGCAGGTAAATGGATGATGTTGGAGACAGTTACGCTAAGTGAGATCAGCCAATCCCAAAAATCCAAAGGCCAAATGATCTCTCTGATAAGTGAATGATGATACAGGATGCAGGGTGAAAGGGTGGCAAGAATGGAGGAAGTATAGATAGTATAGAGGGAAGGGAGGGATTGGGTCGGGGTGGTGGGGGGTAAGAATAATAACAGAATGAGACAGACATCATTGCCCTGGGTACATGTATGAATGCACAGATGGTGTGACTCTACTTTGTGTACAACCAGAGAAACAATAGCTGTACTCCATTTGTGTTCAATGAATCAAAATTAAATAAATTTAAAAAGAAAAAAAAAGACATGGTGAGATAAAAGTGAAAAAAATGGCATGAACATTCAACGGTGACAGAACAGACCTTGCACAATGCAAAGAGAAAAGTAACCAAGTCTGTATTCTCTTAACCATACCCAGGTTAAATACTTCACTGATTCTTTAGCAAGAAAATTAACATAACTGTAGTCTTGTTATATGTTATTATATAATACATGCAGATTTACAATATATCATTAACAAGCCTTAAGTTATCTACACAGTGAATATGCAAATCTCATTCCATAGTGTTGGTTCAGTTATTCTAAAATAATCCTTTTGTTATCTTCATAAAAGGCAGACTTAAACGAACCCTGCCAGGCATCTGCATAGAGAAATATCCAAGCCACCTCTCTACCTTATCTGGCCAGTTCATTTTTCTACCTTAATCTGTACCAAGGCCCCCATCACTGTGAGAGTAAAGTGTAAAACAATTAATGTGGCCCACAGGCAGGGGTGATATTTACAACACTTAATAACAAGAACATAGCCTCCTACCTATCAGAATGGACACTGGCCATAAATCATCAGTCCACTCAAACCTGTGCATATCAGCAGAATATCCAAGGTAACCTGGCCCGTGCCTTCCTCTGCAATGACATGCCACCCTTCAGCCATGTTAGACCCCTTTCTCTTGGTTTCTCCCTTACGACCTTTTTACATACTATTTCCTCTGCCCAGAAGGCTCTGAGCCCCCACCCCTTTCCACAGCAGGCTTTCTATTCATTTTTCAAGTCTCTGCTGACAAGCCACTTTTTCAAGGTGGCCTTTCTCTACCACCATCTACTACTCCAGTTAAATCAAATCTGCCTGTATTACTCTTGTTTGGCAGCCTATATTTCTCCTTCATTGTAAGAATAGCCATTTTGACTAAATAATGACCTGTTTAATGACTGTTTCTTTCATTATATCTTAGAGCAGGGCCTGCATCTTTCTTTCTTACTCTCACTGGTAAGTAACCCTGCTATTAGCATGTTGCATAGTATGTCGAAGGAATTCCAAAATGATTCCTAGTGCTTATCAAGCATTTACTACACATCAGACACTGTTGTAATCACTTCAATAGACTAGCTCCTTTAATCCTAGGAACAGGCCCATGAGGTGGCTGCTACAAGGGTCTATTATTTTAGGTGAGGACACTGAGGCATAATCAAGCTAAGTAATTGCCAAAATCTCAAAGCCAGTAAGTAGCAGGGCTAGAAACCGATCCCAGGCAGTAGAGCTCCAAAGCCCAAGCATTTAAGCACAATATTATACTGACTTTTCAAATGCCTCAAAGATTTAATAAATTGTAATCAGATTTATAGCTGGCAGAGCCAAGTAAGCTGCACCCTAAAGAGAATGCAACCATACAACGTCCTCCGTGCTCACTGTTTATCCATGAGATGAGTGATAGAGGCATAGATTAAAGTAAAGACAGAGATAACAACTGGAGATATGTCCTGTTTAAAAAAAAAAATTGCATGACTGGACAATGGTTCTCAAGGGTTTTGCAAATTAATTCCCCTTTAGATCCCCACCAAAATCCCCAGGGAAACACTTCACTACCAAACCAAATATTTTACCACCACGCCCCCTAGTGCCTCCTCCCACTCTCAGAACACTCTGCATATCTGAATACTCTCCAGGACAATTACACAAGAAAAATAGCAAAGGCAATCTCCAGACGATCACACGCCACACAAGCACTTCCAAATCGACCCTCCTTTCTGACCTCTGCCCCGTACAAAGGAGGAAGTGCCCTTACCTTGAAATAAAAATGCTTTGCTAGCATTGTGCAGTCCAGACACCTGAGTGACTCCAAAGGTGGTATTCACAAGATCAAGCTCAGTAATAAAATCCATCTGAAGGTCAGGATCCATCCCGAAGCCCACCACTGGAAAGGAACAAACAGCTGTTACAGCTTAAAAAGCAGGTGACCAGCAGCAACATAAAGCAGAAATCACAGAGGCAGGGATTGGCAGGGAACACAGGGGAGTCAGGAAAGGGTGCCTGGAGACTCTCTCTACCTGGAGGGCAAAAGAAAGCAATTTTTCCCTATCATTCCACTCACAGTGCAGCTTCTTTATATCTTTTCCCAGCCCCACTCCCCATTGTAAGTGGATAATCCCCCATCCAGAATCCCTGTGGCTAAATATATTTTGGAATTCAGAATGCATCATATGTTTGAAAGGTAAGATGTCCTACATACTACATTCTACAAATTTTCTGTGAATCTTCAGCAAAGTTAGAAGGGCACTCCATAATCAAATTCTATATTTCTGGATTAGAAAGCACAATATTTTCTTTTAATTGGCACAAAAACTATAAATAGCTTAATATAAGTGTAGGTCAAGTTTTTCCACCAAATGAGTTCAATTCAAGATAGATTTTGCTATCTGGTGAATTACATAGAAATTTGGGGTTTCTAAGCTTTTTTTTTTAGGTTTTCGGGCTATGGTTACTGGATTATGGCCCTGATCTTCCTGCCTCAAGGACAGCTGCAATAGCAAAATCTGATACCACCACCAACAGTAAACACCTGCACAGAGCACTCCCTATTAACCATGCCCAACCACCTGCTGTAGAGAGGAAGGAAGTGGAGAGGGCCCCTGCCCCTGTTGGAAAAGGATGGTAGAGGGACTGACCAGAAAGGAGGATCCTTGGAATAATAGATGTATATTTCTACCCAAAGGAATTTCTGGAAGTTAGATATCCTGACAACTGTGGTTGAATCTAAGTGCAAAGAATCACAGCCCCAAATCTCTTCCTCCCTTGCCTGAGAAAGGCAAATCCCCAAGGTTATCTCTTACCCAGGGAGTGTTCTGAGGAATGATTCATTCATGATTGCAAAGTGATTTCCAATTATATATATATTAATAAGGCTACAGATCACTCTAAGGGACTGTGTTTAAGCCATTCATAAAGGCTGTTTCTATCTACGCTTAGCATCTCAATAGTGCAATTCTGATTGCGCAGTTGGAAATGTTTTAATCAGCAACAGCTGTCAACTTTCCTCTGATGGTAATGCAGTCACCAAGGCAGGATTCGGAGAGCTTGCACCCAATTTGTCCCACAGAGACTGAGTGAATATTCATCAGAACATCACGAGCCATCACAACCTCACCTGTCTCCCCCGCCCTCCCCCCCCCACCTCCCCCACCATCCTCCTCATATCCTACAGATTAGGGGAAGGAAAGCTTCCCTCTCCTTCCTCTTTTCATTTTAGGAAGCAGGAACTACTGCAGCTCTCCAGTCTTCTGTCATCAGAAGGTTAGTCAGGAACAGCTCTTTGGGGCTGAAACTTGTCATTGCCAAGGTAGAAAATTGGTTAAATTGAAGTATAGGACATATAATGGCCTCTCAGTTTTTGTCAGGCTTCCTTGTGTCTACTGAACTAAAGGTGTAAGTTTTCTCCTTTGAAATGCAACCAGTTATGGGATCAGTTTCCCCAAAGACGATTCTTACTTCCACTGACTCTGTACTCATTTATTAATGATGGTTTTAAACAGGCATTGCTAAGGGCTTACTATGTACTATATATATTGTTAGGCACTGGATAGGTCCTTGTGGATCTTGCATTCCTGGTGGGGGAGGGAGACAAATATTTTTAAATACTAATTTGAGGTAGTAATAATACCAATAAAAAAATAAAATAGTAATGGGACGGAAAGCAACTTGTTCAGGGGCCCTACTTTAGATGAGGAGGTCAGGGAAGGTTCTTTTGAGCTAAAACCCAAATGACCCAAAGTAGCAAGATTTGCTGGGAAGGTTTTTCACATGTAGAGATCAGCAAATGCAAACCAGGAACATACCTGGAGTGTTCAAGGAACAGAGAAGAGAATAGTGTGGCTGTGGCAGAATGTGCTAGGGGAAGTATTAGAAAACAAGGCCACAGGGTAGGCAAGGGCTGGATCACATAGGTCCTTGTGACCCACAACAGGAGCTTGGATATTATTGTAATGCTAATAAGATATCGTTAAAGGGTTTTGAGATTTATGTTTAAGGAAAGGATCTAAGTTTCTACCTGCCTGCTCTTGCTCATCCTATACACTGACTCAGTTCACAAGTGCCTACTCTGTAGGCAGAACAGAGCTGGACAGTTTTCTATAATCCCAAGTCATAGCACTGTGAGTACTGTTGAGACTTGTGATGTTTTTTCTCCAAGTGAGCTCAGATGTTAGCAGTTCTGTGATCACCTTGAAAAGACAGGAAAGGAACTAATATTTCAGTTTGATCTATAGTGTTCTACACCTATATGGCAGAAATTAAATCAAGAGTGATCTCAGAGGGCCTCCAAGCTGGTCTTTCTCTGGCCAGGAATTTTGAAAATGGCCTGGGGAATGTGCCCTTAGCTGGACACAAAAGGAAGTATCCCTGTAGCTCCAGTGCCTTGCACCAGACCTGACATATTACAGGCATTTAATTTAGGGCCTGATTAATTATCTAATGCATGGGTGCATGATCATTGCTTCGGGAGCAATGATCTCAGCACAATATGCTTACCTGGGGACAACATGATAAGACAGGATGGCATACAGGTTAGGGAAACTTTCTAAAGGGACTCTGGTTGATAATTATTGGCCCTCCCCTATCCATCCTCTGTGTTGTGTGACTTTGCAGTTTCTTCTACTAATGTGAGAGTAAATCTCCCCATCCCACGACTTCCAGCCCAGCCATGCAACCTATCTTGGACACTGTGATCTTAGTGACATTACACAACCAGAGGTTTAGATGTGCTTGCATGGCAGGACTGTTCTCTTGTACTTCTGCATCTTGATGAGAAGAACTCCTGTAGGCCCAGGAGTCAAAAAAGGATGGAAACCTGGAGAGCAGACACCCTACATGAATTAGGAACTAAGTTTAGCCAACCATGGTCTAGAGAAGGCAAAACCAGAACAACCTTCAGATATGTGAACTAAAATAAATGCTTGTTATTTTGGACAGTTTGGTAATAGCCAGTTTCTATCTTATCTCTTCCTCTTACGAATTCTGTGCCCTTGAAAAAAATCACTTCCCAGAGCCTTAGTTCCTCATTTGTAAAAAGAAAAAAATAATACCTTCCCAACAACACCTGAGGTCCCAGGGTAACCATGTGAATATTCCATCTCAGTCTGCCACATAGTTGGTGCATAGCTGGGGTTACTTTACCTGTGTTTAATACGATTCATTCTCCAGACCCTCCCTTGCCCTCAACTCCACCAAAATACTGCAAAAGATACAGATGGCCTTCCTTCAAACTGATAACTGTTTTGCTCTTTTTGTAAAAACACCCCATAAAAGCAAGAGAAAAGAGATCAATTAGACTTCTGGATACAGTTTTCTTCTTTCCCTTTAATTGTTACCCTTTAGAATGGAAATGCCCATTGCCAATAGCAGGATGTGTAAGGGATAGCACTTTGCACACTGCCTCAGGAATCAGAAAATCTATTAATAAGGCAGCATTTACATGGCCTCTCCAGACCTTTTGTAGTGAGTGTTGGTTCCATTAATTTTTTTTATTTTAATGTTTCTATTTCTTGTCCAAGCATGGAGTTCCTGCCCTTTCCTAGGAAACCCTATTAAAGTTTTCTACTTTTGACATAAAGTCTCTACAAATAGCTGAAGCTGGGAATTAGAATTAAGCAGGATAAAAAGCTCCTGGGGAGAAGATATTTTAAAAAGCTGGAAGGCAGCATGTCAAAGTCACAGAGGCACTTGAGACCTAGCTCTGGGATTCAGAACCTCAACCTTAACCAGGACACCTGCTGCTGCTGCTGCTGCTGCTGCTGCTGCTGCTGCTGCTGCTGCTGCTGGCCACTCCTTAGGACAGCCCAGGGAGTGCAGGGAGTCCACTTAACCCACCTTTGATGTCCAAGACCTAGGCTCCCAAGCAAATCCTCCTGGGTCTGGCTCAAATCTGAACTTCAAATCTAATCCAGTTCATTGCCCCTGGTGGCAGCTGTTTCCCAGTCCATGCAGAGTAAAATGATGCTGAAAAGATGCTCATTTACCAGCAAGATTTCACAACCACTTGATCGGTTAATACCCCAAAAGCATTTTTCTCAAAGAATGTTTTATGTTTGTTCCAAGTTGGCTGATATTTTACATGAACACTGGAGGCTGGTGGCTCATATTCACAGCTCCATTATTCAATTCATAATTAATGAACCACCTGGGAATTGCTTCAAAAAGAAAAATCTCTCCTTTCCAGCAGGTGGCAGCAAAAGGCATTCAGTAGGCAGTTAGGGGCATTGGTGTTTCAGGTATTCCCTTCACCTGCTACCCGGGAGAACAAAGCAACCTGGAAAGTAGTGGCAGAATAACCATTGAGCTCATATTTTACTTCCCGGCCATTGGAGAAGACTCATGGATGTGGTGTCCTATTACTGCTATTACTGTAGACTTCTAAATTTTCATCATTAATGGTGTACCTGGAAATCCCAGATTCTCACCCAGATTCTCACCCAGAAATAAGAACAAGAACTGTAGAACAGCATCTTCTATCTTAACTCCACTTTGCACCCTAAAACAAGTTTTCTGAACAAGAGCCGCATAAGCAGCTTCCTTACGACACCTATCATTAGATCTTTTCATATGTAACTGCTTCTGCACCGCAGGCTTGCTTTAATTAAAATGTGCCTGATATCATCTATTCATTTCCATTAAAAGGCAGTGATATCTGAGCAGCTCACTAAGTGAACCACATGTTTATTTCATCTAGGACTGTTAACAGCTCAGACAACAATTGTCTCACTTGACAAATAAACTTCCCAAGCAGCTGTTTGGATCCTGATAAACTCATCACCAGCCAGCCTCTGCTACCTAGAGAAGAGGATGGATGTGATGTGGGAATGGGGAATTTCTGGGTAAAATCAAAGGGGCTGTCCCCAGAAAGCTACTCCCTTAACCTATAAGAAGTTCTAAGTGTATGAATTGAATTCCCTCCCTGTCTCTGATTCTTCTGACAAATTTTGTAAGAGAAATATGTGGTCTCTGTTGTTCAAGTAGTACCAAGTGTCATTGAAAACCCAAGCTCCCAGTCTTCAGCCACAACCAATGGGTTAGATCCTTCCTTGCTTCTGAGTCCTTGCACAAGCTTTTCCCTCTGCTAGGAATGCCTTCCCACTTTATCCATCCAGAGCTTACAAGACACAACTCTCAAATGTCACCTCCCAAGAAGAGCCTTCCCTGACCACCATCACCTCTCCAAAACTAATTCACAACCTCCCTCCTCTGTAATTCCTTAGTACAAATTTCTTTAACCCCATCTCCCCCACCCCATCAACTATATAATAAAAAACACTTTCCATTTTCTATCTAGATTCTCAGCTAATCTGTAAATTCCCAGTGATGAAGAACTAAGCCATTTATTTACTCTTTACCTAAGTTATTGGGCACCTAGCAAGATAAGCAACTGTTTGTTGAATGAAAAAGTAAATAAACGAATGAATCTTCCTTTACAACCAAATATGTATAAAGTTTAAAGGGAAATGGAATTGGGGAAAAGAATAAGACGGTGCTCTTTAAGATTTCCTTCCACAAGCAAAGAGCGAGTCCTGGAAACAGAGTCCACTCTGCCTGAGTGCACTTTTTGGCAACTTTTCAAAGGAGCAAGGAGAACAAAGGATTTAGGCAGATTCCATGTGACTTGGTGATATGCAGTTGAGGGTGTAACTGACCCATGGGATGCCTCTCCCCCATTTAGTTTCTCCCTGTCTTCCATTCCTCTGTAAGTGGCCCACCAGCCTTAGACTCCATACCCGTGATGGGTAGCCCAAGCTCTGCCCTACTGTTCTCATTTTTCTGGGACAGCGTTCCTTCCAGTATATTCTTAGTGGTAAAAGCCTAACCCATCACGACAAGCCTAAATTCAAGAAGCAACTATTCTAGATGAAACTCGGTCTTGACCTCTCAGCAGTCAGGGAAACTCCAATAGAGATAAAGAAAAGCATGAGGATTCTTTTGTCCCTGGAGAAATCTCTCCTTGACGCTCTTCCATTAAGCAAAAGAAAGCCACTTAGTCCTGGAGAGATGGTAAGGGCCATCTGGAAGCCCCTAGACGCCGAACTCTTGGACCCCCATGGACTAACCATCAAAGAGGGGCGCCTGGGGCTCAAGCAGAGGGAACTTTTGAGCCAACCAGGGGCCGGCACCCCTCCTCATCACTCTCTGGATAAAGTTGCTCCCTGTCCTGGAAAGGAAGCTATACTTTCAAGAAGAGAAATGAGAATGGCAAAGGGGTGAAGATTAAGGGAGAGGAAATGACCACATGTCCACTCTGGGGTTCAAAGTCAGTCGGCAACGAGTACTGAGGATGATGGCTGGCTTAGAACCAAAAATCCACAACACTCCCTAATCCACAAACCCTATTTTACCAATTTCCTACCCCACCCCACCTCGCCGTCTCCCAGCATCTACTACTAGCTTCTTGAAATAGAAGACTACATCCAGTTTCCGAACCCCAGGGGACTTGGGAACACCGGAGCCACTGGAAACGCAAGGAAGGAGGTGCGCTTAGAGTCCTTACAACTGCGTCTCCGGTGGCAGAACAGAGTAGGGACTTGAGACAATCAGCCAGTTATTCTCGCTCCTCCTCCACACCCCGCAACCTTCGATTATACCGAGGGAAAATTGGTCTGAGAAAATCTCCTTGGATTGTCTCCACTGCTCTAATTCCACGAATAATAATCGCCCAGCCTTGGGGAGGGGAGCAGGTGGAGGACAATACTACTGGAGTCCCCTCGGGAGAGTCAGGAAGGGATAAGATGAGATAGTCGGATCCCGGGCTCTCCCGCAGAACCTCTCCCAAGCCGCGCCTGGCCCTCCCCGGCCCGGCCGCGCCTGCCGGCCGGAAGCGCTCCCTCTGCGGGTGCAACTCCCGCAGTTGCCGGTTCCCCGCCGGCGGGTCTCCCGGAGAGCTGTCTCCACCGCACCTTTCAAGTTCGGGGATGTGAGACTCGCGGACCCGCCCTCCTGCGGGTTTTGCCTCCCCAGAACCTAGAAGCTGGTTACTAACAGCAAGAGGGTGTGACAGCTCGGCCGCGCCCCTCACTCCTGAGAACCCGCAGCCTCGACCCCCGGGAAGGTACACTCATCCGGGGTGTCTTCTAGCCCGAGAGTCCCGTTTCTTGCCCTTTAACCCCGAGCCGGGCAAAGGGATCTAGAGTACCAATTCACCCTACTACCCTTCTCCGGACCAGCGCAGAGCTCGGCTCCAGGTCTCCCACCCCAGTGTGGGCGCTAGTCACAGCAGCGGCTCCCCCTTTTCTGTGAATCCCTCCAGCCGCACCAGCCTTGCTTACCTGTCCTGGCAGTGCACACACAGAACCATAAAACTAAAATCACATCCATCGGCATTGCTCGCGAGGGTCCCCGCCAAGCAGGGCGCGCCGAAGCCAGGAAGAAACAAATGCGCCTGAAGATCCTGAGACGCGCCGGGCTTGGAGCCGCCAAACTTGCTAGCGGGCGGCAGGGGAGGTAGTTCGGCAGCGCCGGGTGCTGCGCTAGGGGATCGCGCCCGGGATGGCAGCCCCAGCCGCCCCGCCCCCAGTCCGCCCCCCCACCGTGGGCGGTGGCGGCGCGGGGCTTGGGCCCCGGCGCCCGCTGCGGCTGCGCTCGCCTAAGAGCTGGGGCGTAAGCGCAAGGCTTAGCCACTCCGGCAGGTTGCCCTCGAAGCTGGGTGCTGATCCAGTTCGCTTCCTTTGCCCACGGAGAAGCGAAGATCCGGGAAGCAGGCGCGGCTGCAGCTACCACCCAAAGCACCGGAGCGGGAGTCCCGGGACCTGCGACCGAAAGGGAGGAGCTGGAAGCGCAAGGCTTCACGCGCTCCAATCCCTCGGAGCTACCCTCGCCACTGTCGCCGCCTCTGCCTTCGTGTGGCGATGGGAGCTGCTGAAGTTGCCACAGTTCATCCCGACCGAGTCGAAAAGCCGCCGAGCCCTCGTGGGTGGGTTTTTGTCCTCGGGGAACCCAGACCCAGGCGGCGCCACCGAGCGTGCCCCGCACCTCCTCCGAAAACAATTAGTCGGGATTCGCTCGGACAACCAAGTGGGGAGCGGCGGGTAGGGGCCTGAAGGGGATGATAGCTGAGTCCTTGCTCACCACCTGTACCTCTGTCTCTGTTAGGCGGGCCCTTATAACTGGGTATACACTTTGGGGGTGCAGGAAGAGGCAACTGAGGAGGAAGGTGCCGGGAAAAGGATCGCTAAAGAGATCTACGGTTGGGATTTGGGGAGTCTATTTGCAAACCTTGTTCTACAGGGCAAATGCTGCCACATAGGGGAAATTCTTAACCATTTTTTTTTCCTTGCGTGACTTTCTTGATGATTTTGTCAAAAACCCACTCTCCTTTACTAGTAATATTTTGGTCTCTCCTGCAGTTCCTCAGGGAACACCACACACTAGCGCGCGCGCGCGCGCACACACACACACACACACACACACACACACACACCATTCTCTGGAGATAAAATGCTCACCCTTTGAGACCCAACCTTTTCTATGAGAATCTATCAGGTTGGAGATTTCTGTCCCATTTCTTATTTGTCCCATTTCCATCCAGGAATGTTATTTATAACTTGAATGTAGAGTCATGAAATCAGGAAATGACAGAACTTCTGATTTATACCAAATGAGCTCTACATGATTTAAGCTCCCCAACTTGAGCACTCTCTGAGCCGGCCCCTCAACACTACCCCTGCAACACCCACAAGAAAAATCTCAGAAGCTATAAAGAAAACTCCCAATAACCCTCCCTCATTTCCTAAGAACCAATTCAGAATTCTCTTCAAGAATAAGGATCTGCCTTTCTCACTTTTTGCCCTCCCTTTCACTTCCTATCTCCTTAACCTCTAGGCAACTTGACCCAGGGAGTCTCAATAATGGTCACCAAATTAGCAGTATATCTTATTAAGAGAGAAAATTTTGCCTACATGCTCTTCTGGTCTCTGCCCTATTTTTCTGGATATTTCTGTATGCAAGCCACTGTCCCACTTGGCCCTATACATTATGGTCCCTTGGCAGATGAAAAAGAATATGAAAAAGTAGGTAAGTTGATGCTCAAAAACTATACTGTTCAATCTTAAGGTAAACTGACTTAGGCTTCAGCTGATTCTCCAACTTCACCAGAATTCAACTTGGCCCCAGAGGGGGCCTCTCTGACTTGTTGCTATGTTTTCATCAGACTCAAGATTTTTCCTTCTGCTTGGAGCATGTTATATTTAAAACTAACTTAAAATCACACACTTTGCAGAAAATAGGATCTCCCAAGTCTACACCACATCCCTTGTTGTGTTGTGAGAACCAGGTTCCCTCTCTGCACATCATCAGCCCTTAGTGGCTTTGGACCATTCTTCCCAAGATCCTTTTCTTCTCAGAAATCCCAGATTCCCTATAAGTTGCAGTGATTCCAGCCAGGGGAAAAGGTTGGTCTGGGTTGGACTTTTAGAGCTTTGTACCTTCAAGTTGCTATGTAGTTAGCTGGTCCTGTGGGATGGGGCTTTTGCTTGTTCCATTAAAAAATAAAGTGAGACATATGTTCTGTCATTGCTTTGCAGCATCACATCCATTAACTAGAGTTAATCTCAACAAGGTCATAAATCTTTTCTAGATAACTAATACTTCAATCTGCTCCTGTAAGTGCATTTCTGAGTAGGGATTTTGGATGTGTAGACCCATTAGGCTAAGAAAACCATCATAGAGTAGGCCCATAAAATGTCAATGGAGGGACCACATGACTATGTGTGATAGAATGGTGTACTGGGACCTGTGCTCAGGGGGGACAGCAGCAAGACTTTCTTACCAGATGCCATATTCCAGTATACCTTCCCCTTTAGGATGACCTATCTCCATGGTTTCTCTAGGAGCTAGTAGCTTCCTTTGATCATCTCTTTACTGCTTCTTCCCCACCTCTAAATGTTGGGGAGTTCCAGGGCTCAGTCTTCAGCCTTCTCTTCCAGCTATTCTCACTCTCTGTTATTTTCATCCAGATTCATGAACCTAAATATCTAAAAAAGAATAACTCTCAAATGTGTATTTCCAACCCCAGTCTCTTCTTTGAATTCTAGGCTTATAACTACCTACTAGACATCTTAAGTATAACATTGACACATCACCACAATTAAAAACATACTTCAAATGATACCCATTAAGGAAATAAGAAGATAACCTGCCAAATGGGAAACAGTTTTCACAAGTTCTATATTTGGGACTTGTATCTACTAAAAATCAATTATAACTAAATAATAAAAGGTCCAATTTGAACATGGGCATTTGATATGAATAGACATTTCTCCAGAAAATATATACAAGTGAACAGCAAACTCATGAAAAGATGCTCAACATCCTTATACATCTGGAAAACCCAAATTAAAATCACAATGAGATATCACTTTGCACACACTAAAATGGCTAGAATTAAGACTGATAAGCATTTGGAAAAGATATGGAGAAATTGCTATTTACTACTAGTGAAAATGTCAAATGGTTCTTCAAATAGGTAAACCCTAATACCCAGGGAGACATGGATGAATCTTGAAAATATTTTGCTAATTGAAAGAATCTGGCCATAAAGGACCATATATCCTCAATTCCATGTCCATGAAATGTGCAGAAAGGCAAATCTATAGAGGATAAAAGTTAATTAATAGTTGCCTAGAGCTGGGGGGGAATGAGGGGGAGACAGCTATGGAGTGTGGAAATTATTTGGGGTATCATAAAAATGTTCTAAAGTTGATTTGCTAAACAGTATAAAATGACAGACATTATACAGCAAGCTACTGAACTGTATACTTTCAATGGGTGGATTGTATGATAAGAAGCTATGTCTCAATAAAGCTGATCACTTCTTAGTGATCATAACAAAAGATGGTAATATGGTCAAGCAGGACTTTTGATTTTTCCCTCCTCTCAGATTTGCCCCCAATTTGGGCCAGCATTTACCAAGTGGTCCAACAAATAACCCATGATTATCCTTAACTCATTTTCCTTATATCCTGCATCAAAGCCAGCACCCTGCCAGTATACCTTAAACACAAATCCCAAGTCAATCACTTCTTACCATCCCCACTGTTCCCAATGTCCTCTAATCCATCATATCTTCCTTGGACACACCCACAGATTCTTCTTGTTGCTTCCATTCTTACCTCCTACAAGTCAATTACCCTCCAGGAGTCATGATCTGCTTTGTAGAACACATATCAAATCATATTCCCTTGCCCAAAAATCTCCCTGCATTCAACATATTTTCGGAGAATCCTAATATCTTACAAGGTCCCTGCCTACCTTCCTAGATTTCTCTTCCCCCTTTTTCCCCTTGCTCACTCCAGGTGGACTTTCTTGCTGCTCCTCAAACATACGGAGGTCGTACCCTCCTCATGGTCTTTGAACTTGCTGTTCTCTCTACCTGGAGTGCACCTTCCATAAATCTTCGTATGGTTCCCTTTTAATGTGACTTAAATCTCTGCTCAAATGTGGACCCGGTAGGGAGACCCTACCTACAGAAGGGTCTCACTTCACTCCCAACACTCTGCTTTATTCTTTTGCTGTGCTTCCTATTATCTGAAATAATGATTTATCTGTGTACTTATATATTCTCTGTCTTCCCCACAATACTGCAAGCTCCAATTTTTCTTTCTTGTTCGCCACAATACCTTTCCACCTAGGGCTGTGCCTAGCACATTTTAGCATCTTGATAATTGTTTGTTGAATGAATGAAGCAATGGATGCTCTGTAGGAAGCAACCTGGAGAACTGACTCATCTCACTGGCCATCACAGAGGCAACAGCCAGACTGCTCAGTCCCACTGGCCCCCAGAGCTGCTCCATTGCTGACTCTATGTGGGGCAGCAGATCCCACAGAGGAAGAATGAGAAGGATTCCTTTTTAGCATCCAAACAAAATCCATAAACTAGAGATAAGTTCAAGCCTGAGAAACTATCCATCTCATTTTCTACTCTCCCAACTCCTCTCCCCAGGTCACTCTCCTTTGTCTAGCCTTACAGCTACCTTTGTATTAAGGGCATATAACAAGTTTCCTTATAAAATAGGAAAAAGTGAGAAGGTGGTGCTTTTATGGACTGGATTGTGCCTCCCACCCTGCCCCAAAAGATAAATTGAAATCCTAACTGCTAGCACCTGTGAATGTGACCTTATTTGGAAATTGAATTTTTTAGATCTAATGAAGTTAAGACAAGGTCATTAGTGTTGGCCCCATTCCAAAATGATGTCCTTAGGAGAAGAGGAAAATTCCATGGGAGAACAGGGAAGAAGAGACACTCAGGGAGAATGTCATGTGATGGTGGAGGCAGACCTTGAAGTACAACAACTATAGCCAAGGAGAGCCTGGGGCTCCCAGAGCCTGGAAGAGATAAGAAAAGATCCTTCGCTGGAAGGCTCAGAGGGAGCATGACCCTGCCAACCCTTGATTTCAGACATATAACCTCCAGAACTGTGAAAAACTGAATTTCTGTTGTTTTAAGTTTTCCAGTTTGTAGTGCTTTGTTATGATAGCCCTAAGAAACTAAGACAAGTGCCAATTTGCTTGCAGAGCCGTGGAAGTATAAAAGTACCTAAGTTTTCTTCACAAACACAGCAGTCTCAGTACTCTGTGGAACTGTGCAAGCCCATCTTGGGTGGGTATTCTTGACTCCTGAAATGTATGTGCATTCATAGCGAAGGCTTGGGTGAATATATTGGTGCTTTACTTTAATTACTAAAGTAAATTAGTAGATTGCTAATCAACCTCAATGACATCCAAATTAAAGGGCCCTATGTTTTGCTAAATTAACTATTGCCCTTCTGTCTTATAACTTCAAACACTTTTAGAACAAAGCTAGATATCAGTCTACAGGCAAATAGGTACAAATATCTTTAGATAGACATATATAAAGGCATGTCATAATTCTCTGGATGAAAATGTTCTAATCCATAATGTCAACAATCTTGGGTGAGCTTCAGGTCTCTGATGACAAGAACCAAGGTATATACACATCTAGGTTGTGTACGTGTTAAGTAAACACATGCTGTCCTCCAAGAGGTCCTAGAACGAGGCTTCACTCCGGTCCAACCACAATGGCATGGGCCACATTTGTTAATTTTGACTATTGATGGATCACTGCTCAGAGTTTTCTGTAAATTAACTCATTTGTTCTTCAAAACAATCCAGTTAGACAGGTGGGATTGTTATGCCTGTTTGTAGATATGGAAACTGAGCTGTTGGCCAAATTAATAGTTGAATCAAGCTTCAAACCCAGGCAGTATGACTGCAGTCTGTGCACTCAATTATTAAGTTCCACCATTTCTTCTGGGATGAAGCCTGTGAATTCTCCTTGTTGAGATCTTGTGGGAACTCAAGCTCTTGTGCCTGAGCTCTGAATCAATTGAGAAATAAGACAGAGAACAGGCAGAAGGCAAAGCATCACCTTCATTAATATAGAGACAGTGCTGGAACAGCATAGCCTTATGTGAGTGCCAAAATGGATTGGCCATCTGCCCTCCCTCTGCGCTGGACCTTGCCACAGCCATCTGTCCCACGGATCTGAATGAAGATGGAAAGCAAAAGAGACCTCATTGAGAAATGAGGGACCACTGACCAAAAAAAAAAAAATGCCTCCTTGCCAGTGAAGTAACAATAAACTTGCCCACATTCCCTTGGTTTCCTTCTAGTCATGTCAGCTCATCCTACTCCCCACATCAGTAAGGATTCAATATGGCTTCATGAACAGTTACCATCAAATCATAGTAACTTAAGTAATAGATGTTTAATGCTCTCCCATGTAAAAGAACCCTAGAGTTGGACTATCCAAGAATCATTTGGTTGCTCTATGAAGTCCTCAGGGACCCAGGGTCTTTCTAGATCTCTACTCCATCATTGCTGGAATAGAGTTCTTGCCCTCATGGTTCAATGGATCTGCTGGTCCTCCAGCCACTATTTCCACATTCTCAACAGCAAACTGTGGAAGAGAATGAAGGGAAGGAGAGGGGCATGCCAGGGAGCCTCACATATCATTCCCCTTATATTTGAGTAGAACCTAGTCACATAACCACTCCTTAATTGTCGGTTACCTGTTGCCACACAGCATCCAACCACAAAATTTCTGTGACATACAACATTAAGCTTTTTTTCTGATTGACACATAATACATGGAAAGAATTAATATTGTTAAAGTGTCCATACTAGTCAATGTCACTGAGCATTTACTTTCACATATCTGTAGGTTGGCTAGGGTTCAGCTCATCCAGGCTGGTGTCGATGGGCAGTTCTGCTTCAGGTTATAGGGACAGAGCTAATTCTACCTCTCACTGTAGGTCTGTGTTTCAATTGACTGATGCTATCCATCTGCCTTTCTTCATCCTTGGGCCAACAGCCTCACCATGATGTGTTTTCCTCTAAGTTCAAAGACGCACCAAAGAACATGTGGAAATAGGTGAGGCCTGTTGAGATCTGGACACAAGACTGGCTCACTGCTACTTCTGTTCACAAGCCCAGGCGCATGGCCAACCCCAAAGTCAAGGGGAGGTAGAACAACCTGTCTGTGACAAGGACACAGCAAGAGTATGATCTGGGTAGGCTAAGGAAATTGAACCAGATCTATCTAACCTACCTGGCTATAAGGATCCCTGGAAATGTCATGGTCAGGTCCAGTGACTAAAATCAGAGATGTGACTAAACTAGGGCAAAATCCAGAGGCAGTTACCCATCTCCCCCATGCTCCCTCCTTGTGGTCCTTACCCTCCGCCTCTGTGCAGAGAGTTAACAATCATTCACAAGAAAGAAAGAGGGGTGCACACCAAGATTGGCAATGTGCTATACTTTCCTGTCAAGTTTCTCACTTTGGAGCAGGTGAGGCAGGATGATTTTTTTCAAATGGTCTATCTCAGAGCCCTAAGCCAAGAAAGATGAAATCCATGCAATCTCAGAAGTTAGGGCCCAAGCCTCTCTCTATGTCTCCTTCTAGAACAGCAGCAATGAGAGCCACCCGACAGAAAGAGCAGGCAGCCTGGAGGAAAATTGAGCAAATCAATACCCCTCATAAATAATCATAGAATCCCTCAGCCTGTTTTCTGATAGAGAAAAGAGTCAGGAAGAACCAAGTTATGGTGTTACAATATCTGGGCTGTTCCTAAGACTGCTGAGCTCTCCTCTGAGGCTGTGCATGCCCTATACCTTCCCTGGATTCCCAGGCTTGCCGTGATCTAGCAACTAACATGGCAGCGCCTACCATGGCAAGAGTACCCAGATGTTGCTCCTGCCTCACTGCCATGTCTGTTCCTATTGACTGACATACTATTCATAGTGATTGCTCCAGTTTTAAAGCATAACCCCCTATGGCCTCAGTTGCAGAAGTCAGAAAGGAGGCATCTACCCAAAGACCTTCAGATGTGCGGCTCAGTGTCTTGGAATTCAGTCCAAATGCTTTCAGAAAGCAGGTTTCTTAAGCAGTCAAGTCAGTGGTCTTGCCACAGATCTCCCCGACTCCAACTCATCCTTGACACTGCAACTGGTTAACTTTCCAGACAGGAAGATCTGACTCTAACAGTAAATACCCAATACTTATATGAAGTGGTATTGTTCAGAAAACCATTTCACCTACAAATTCTAATTCAATCTTCACAGCAATTGTGTGAGATGTGTATAATCATTCCAATTTTACAAAGGAAAAAACTGAGATTATATTAATAAGGAAAAAGCTGGCACTTGAACCCATTACAATGCTTTGTCTCTGGCAGCAAAGAGGCATCTGCCAGGAGATATGAATCCATGCTTTAGTGGCCTTCAGGGCTCTCTGTGGTCTGCTATGTAATGTCTGAGCTCTGAGTTGCACCAAAGGCATTTGATTGCAAGTCTTAAGCTACATTTCCTGCCTTAGTTCTTACTTCCTATCAGCATATATGATACTTTCCAAATTCATCCTTCATTCATTCTTGAAATGGTCTTTTTAATACCATCCTGTCATCCATCAGGGAAACCATCCTAGTACTCCACACAAATGGTCAAAGTCCTCCCTGGGCACCAGTGCCTATTTCATGACATCCTGACTAATCCACAGCCAGAAGGAATTTCTTCCTCTGCTCCCCCTCAATATGACAAGACCTTTCCTGTCACAATCCTTCTGTGGCTCCTAGCACTTTCCACCATGTTATAGCAACATCCACTTAAGTCACTGTGAGTAAGGGACCTGGAGGGAGGGACCTAGTCTTACTCATGTTTCCTTGACTTTATAACATGGAGCCCTGTTCCTTGTACAGTGCCAATACTCAAAATTTGTTTATTCAATTTAAAAATGCATTGTTGAGCATCTATTATGTGGCATAAACTATTAGGTGCTAGAAACACATAAATAAGTCATTGGGTATAATGTGAAAATAAATGAATGAATTGATGACTGATGAAATTGTGATTCTGTTTCAATGTTTATCTACAATATATTCTGGTCATTACTTTCTCCTTAATTCTACTAGTGTGTATAGGAAGAAGTTTTCTGAAAAAGGGAAGAGGTATGTATTAAATTACTTGCAATATCAAAATTCTCATACAGCTACAAATTACACTAAAAGGCAAGAAAAAATTGACCCAAACCACACACATGGTCTCTGGTTTACACAGTAGAATGTGTAAACAGAGGAGTAAATCCAATTTTTGTAAAATAAGGCCAATTCAAAGGCTCTCGAGGAGTTTTCTATTGTAACAGGCCCCCACTGTGAATCCTTAAGACAGCAACTACTCACCCCCAGGCGCATCTCTTTGTAAATCCAATTCCCACTAAACAGACTGTTGTGGAAGAGTTCATGTCTCAGATATGCTGGAATAAATGACCTGGGAGTTCTGTGTAACTGAGATTTTGAATCTCTGGTTGCAGGAGAGACTGTAGGCATGGGAGGAGACACATAAACAAAGCCAGAGAATACTTCAAGGGAGCAGAAGAAAGCTGGATAAAAAAACAGCAGCCACATCCAAAGGCAGGAATAGTTGCCGAACAAATGCAAACTAGTTGAAAGATGGGATGGAGGAAGCCAGGATTGTTCTCAGGGAAGATAGTACATGAGCTCCTTCCAGACAGATCCTCCTACCCCTTCTTCCTAAGGCCCAGAGTAGGGTGCTCCTGCCATGAATGTGTGAACTCTAAGTTTCCACATTGTCATTTAGGAAAAGACTAGTTCAAAGGATTACAAAAACACAAGAGAGCATTTCCAACTGAAATTTCATGGCATCCAGTATCTGCTTTGAAAAACTCCAAAAAAATATCATTCAGGGAGGGGAAGAGTGATAAATAAAAACTGGGCATGAGTTGATGACATTATTAGGATTCTCTCCAGTTTTATGTATACCCGAAAATTTTGAAAATAAAAAGTTTTTTTAAATGAGCAAAGAATGTCAGCAAAGAGATAGAGGGTGAAGAGCTAACCCGAGCTCTAATGTCATAGAGTAAGGCCTCTTCCTGTCAGAAGACTCTTGCTGGCAAGATGTACCTGCTGAAGTGCAGTTTGATGGCCAGTCCTTGGGTATGAGAGTAAAATCTCATCAGCATAGCCCTCTCCTAGACCGGGGCTTGACCACAGGATGGAGAACTTGCTCTTGGCATGTGGATTTCCAGCAGCAGCCTTCCCACTGGGGCTGGCCCAGATCATCCCTGTAGCCATCTAACACTGAAATGGAAGTCAGAGGCAGAGCCTAAGTGTGTTATGTTCATAAGAGGACAGAGTTAGGCTTCTGGGTTGACATGGTCAGACAAAAGAGGCCATGACACAGGACCATAAGGCCCCATCTCTGGGCAGAGAACACAGGGATCCCACCCAATCCAAAGAAGAGAAATGGTATTTGTTCATTGGTTTGATTGTTTAATATGGGTAGTCTTTCTACCAGGCTCTGAGTTCCTTGAGATCTGGGACTGTTTCATTCAGTTTTGCCTGGGGCCTAGCACTATGCAGGAGCTATGTAGATGTTTGCTGAATTGAAATAAAGTTGAATTGAAAACTGACAAAAATAATCATCAAAACACAAGCTCTAACGTGCCCAGTCCTTCTGTTCAGATCTCAGATCTATTCACCTTCTCATCCTTCTCTCTCTGTTCCCTTCTCTTCCCTCCTCCCTTTCTCCTCCCTCTCATTTTCTCTTTCCTCCCCATGAGGAGTAATTAATAATTCAGCAAACAATAGTGCAATCTGATGGTTAAGAATATAACAATTTAATTGATATTTGTTTCTGAAGCAGCAAAACAATCTCTCGTTTTCCCAGGAGGGCAATTTTCCATGGCTGTTCCAGGTTTCACACAATAAAATAGATCAATCCTGGAGATAACTAAAGCCCTTCTGTTAAGAAAAAAAAGTGGTGGGTAAAAGGGGTTTGTAACAGATACAATACTGCAATCATTATGTTTTAAACACTGATGTTTATTTAGGGTTTGTGGACTCATACATTATTTGGATAAATTCTAATTTATATCAGTATATAATAGGCAAATATATAATACAATAAATTGCATTTGTACACATAAATACAAAATTTGAGGTAGGGCCTCAAGAATAATGACTTCTTAAATGAATAATGCACAGTATATAATATGTACTCTATAAGATATATATATGATGTATTATTTGTAACATAATATATTTTCTTCATGTACAGTTAATGAAAAAATAGAAGGACCTGATTAGGGAACATATCTTTATTCATGGGCAATAGTACCCACATAAGATGCTTGCATTTAGGACATTATCCAAATACACAATTTAAGAATTCACCTATTCCTTGATAGGTCCATAATAAAGTGCAAATAAAGACCAACAAATGAGAGACAGTTTCTAGTCAATTACTAAGTATCACCCTAACAATAAAATACACCTATAAGGCAAATGGTTACCTGAAGATGTATTTCATCCATGGCAGGAAAATCAAACCACTGCTTGCTTTGCAGAGGTGATGAATACCAATCTGAAAACATTTCCTCTTTGGCTGCGGGCTGCTCAGAAGTGACTGAGCAGAGACCACGTTTCACAATTACTTGGCCTTTCTAGACAACCAAAGCAAAATCTGGGAAAGACAGGAAACTTCACTTTCACAAACCTTAGGGCCACTCCATGGGGAAATGAGTATCAACACTAAATCACCTGCCTTTGCTTCCAGCCTAGAAGTTTTCTGCTTGATACCCAGTGTAAAACACAGGAAATGCTCATTGGTCGGCCTTGACCTTTTGTCCCTGCAAGACACCCTCCCCTACAGAATGCTCTCCCTGGAGTCATCTGCCTCAAAGAAGCACATGGTGACCCAACTCCAGGTGTGATCTTGCCTATGAGTACTGGGAACAACATTTATTGTGCTAGCCTCTGGGAAGAGGACAGTGACTGATGGCCAAGGGAACAAAGAGGAAAGAAAAACCTTAATATTAGGCATGGGAACCATGCTGACAGGAGAAGGTGGACAGGAAGCACTGAGGTACATGTAGATAATAGAACAAAAACACAGACAAAAATTCAACTCCCAAAGCCTCATAGGCATAAAGACAACCCAAGTCTTATTCATTTAAAGATCATTGTGTTAAACTCTTCTTAAAGTGCTGTGCACTGAGAAACCAGTTGCTTTCATTTCTTACATATTAAAATCACATTGAAAAGTTCAAAGATGTCAAGGTCATCAAGATTTTGCATTGACCACAAATCTCATGCAATAAATAAACATAAAGGAAAAAGAAAGGACAACTACAAGAGACCAGAACTGGACACATTTGTACTTGACAAACACGACCCTAAAGAGATTAGATTAAAAGTTACAAATACGTGAGACAAACATTTGCATAAGAAGCCACAATAACAATAGTTAAGAAATATACAATTTTTTTTCTTCTTTTAAGGATATTACAGGGTTACTATTTTTCACATATGGCTTGTTTTTCTCAGAATGGGTTTCTGGCATTTGTGGTGTTATGAAATTATCTCACAAGTGGAAAGTACCCACCATTCTGCACAGTGAACCAGTGACAGTCTTTCCTCAAAAACTCCATTTTTCCTTCGATTTGAAGGGAAACCCTCAGGTGGCAGTTTATGACAGTGCTATTCATTTTCTTTTTACTCATTCATTTTTTCTTCCAAGTGACTGTGCATTTTAATAGCATGGAAACGATCCATCTGGTGGTATATATCTCAGCTCTAAGCATCCCAGCTGAGTCCATGGGAGGTATAACACTGTAGACACACAAAGACTGATGGCTCAGGACTGAACACATCCCTGCCAGGGGGAGCCTCAAAGGTGAACGTGGCTATAAAAACTAACCCGGTAACTATCTTCAGGTAAGTTCAGAACCTTTCACCTGAGTGTGTCCCTTTAAGCAAATTTAAATGAAACTTGAAAATCACAAGGAAAAGAGAGGAGAGGGAAGCTCAGCTGTTCAGTGAGTAGCTATTGGGTCTTTCCTGGACAAATTCTAGAAACACAAATATAACTATCCCCAAATACAAAACACACTAGCTAAGGAGGAGGTCTCCATCCTCAGAATTAAGTTAACTTTCAATTTGTACCTGGCAGCCTCCATGGGACCCCCCTCCCCATTTTCTTTAATCACAATAGCTACAATTAGTGGAAATTGGGTTGGTGTCCAGCATCAGACTCAGTTTCAGCCAAGAAGCAAGAGGAAAGCCAAAACCCACTCATCCCGACACACACATCAATCCCATGAGACAATGTTCATCAATTTAAGCTCTTTGCCTCAATCTCCAAATTAGAAAGACTGCACACAACTTCCAGGCCTAACTAATTCCTCCCCCATCTCTCACTCTGCCAGATAGCAATTGTAGAGGCTGATTTTTGCTAGTACTCTACAACATCTGGTGCAGAAATGCGGGTTTCTCATCACGTCAATATAGCTTTCTTGGGAAAATCAAGATGGAGGGCAGACAGCTCAGGACAGCAAACCCTGGAGAGGTGAGGCCACAGCTCGGCTAAAACTTAGATTAGCAGAAGCCCAGGGCTTAGTCTCTGTGATAGAGTCCAACAAGGTCTAGCTTTGGGAGACAGAGAAGAAAGGAGAACAAGAAGAGGGGGAACACACTGCAGACGAAAGACACGGAAACCTACGCTTCAAAAACCCAGCTTGGTTTCCTTTCCCAAAACCTTTCACAGGCCACTCTGGAAAACCAGAAGTTCAAATCATTGTTGGCAAATAGCAATGATACTTGCCCTAGAAAAGGGAGAGCTCAGGAAAATGAGTTGGGACACTTTATACAAATGAAGTCACTTCTCAAAAATGTTATATTAAAGTCTGTTGTTTGGTTTCATTACTGTCAAACAGGATGAAAACATCATGCCAATATACAAGGTTTGAACTGAAAACTTAGCCTGAGACCCTGTAATATGAAGACAAATGAGTGAGAAAATGATTGAAATGGTCTCCCCTAAAGGAAACAATCTTAGGTTTAGATATTAATACTGTAAGGGGAAGAAAAATAAAGCCCAGACTACACTATTCTAAACTCACCATCTCTATAGTGATTCATAAGATATTTATAAGGACAGAAAACACCACTACGCGTACACACTACATGAGCACATATCACATTTTAAAAATTTCATATATGCATGTTCAGGATACAAGAAGATAATAAAGGTTACGGCTTCGCCAATCTCCGCAGACACATGATCCGCTCTCATTAGAGTGCAGTTACAATGAGCACTGTGAATAGGGAACTCTTGAAATTGAATTGGTTAAATGTAGTCTTAAAAGCTATAGTCTTAATTGGCTCACTCGCTACCTACTTAAGCTGTATTTATCAGAAATTTCTGTAAATACGGTGACCTAAGATGTATTACCAGAGCAGTGAATGTTGTGGTTGCTTTCTATTAAACTCTTCACTTCTTTGATTCCTCTGTGACCACAGTTGGCATTGACTATGAATGAAAAAGTTAAGAGTAAAAATTAAGAAATTATCTGTGAAGAGTGTGTGGCCAGTGTGTATAATATCTAGACAGAACCAGGGTAAGTCTTGTTTTTTCCAGAGGCTGAAATACAAGGTATCTACAGTTTAGAGAAAGACATTTAGAGGAGAAGAAACAAAGGAACATGACCTTAAACCACAGTGGTAATGTCACACAGAAACTAGAATGGAGCGCTACTGTGGACGTAGGACATGAGGCACAAATCATAGGATGGCTTCTTGGAGGCAGTTGGAAGAGATGGTCAAAAGAACTCACACGTGTAGTTGTTTTAAAAAAGAACTTAAAGATGACTGAGGGAAGAGAATGGACACTTCACTAGGATCAATCACGTGAGGAGAATGAAGCACATGAGTTCACGGTACACTTGGTCCAGACAAAGGAAAGAGATGCCCAATTGTGACTAGTAATATGAGCTTAACCACCTGTGGCAACTGAGTCTACTGGCCTTGTCTTACATCCAGACAATTCCTAGCCACTGCCATCCCTCTAAATGTACCATGTCCTAAACTTTTTGTGTCTGAATGAAATCACTAGGATGCTGATGAGTTCAAATTGAGTCCTGAAATTCTACCATTCAGTGCACGCCTTACTGGCACCCCAATGACAATGCAGTGGACATCTGTCTACTGACCAAACCACACATGCCAGCCAGCACCCACCTAGTTGACCCACCCCTGTGTGATGAAGCACATGCTCAGGGGACCAACCCCTCCAGAGACTGACACCATGGACGCTCCCAGTGGCCCGTGTGGCTCTCACTATAGCATGCGACACTGTTTCTTACTTTTCTATGTAACCATCTCATGCACGGCTGTGAACCAAGATGTGGGGGGAAAGAAGAAGAAAAATGGGAGGAAAGCTGGGGAAAATCTTAGGCAGAGGCAGACAGGAAAATAGGATTAAGTCTGCACTTAGTGCATTCGATTAACACTGAGTGCCCAGTTCCAAATCCTTTACTGGCAGTTTGAGTCCCAGGGACGAGGTTCCCAAGGGGTCAATCATGTTCTTGTAACGCTCCCCACGGTGTTGAGCTAAGAATGGGCCCCAGTCTGGCTGCGGCGAGCACACCAACTTCAGCCTCTGCAGAGAAATCAAAGACACACATGGTTACAGAAGTAATGCACCTTCCTCCCCTTGGGCCCACCCCCACCCAAGCTGCATAGGACATTTGCCAAAGCCCCTGCTTGGCCCCCACAAGACTGGCAGTCAGGAAGATCAGCCCTGTTACTGAGCTAAGTCACGGATAAATAGGAAACTCTGCTTGGTTCACTTGAAATTATTTACATCATCCTGAAAGCAATATTACAATTGTTCCATGTTTGCCTTATATAAGATCAATAGAGGATAAAGGGCCCAGATTTTAATTATACATTTTTCCCCTCCAAATGAAGGGAATCTGTGATTCCTCTCCACTGCTGAACACAGCCTGAAAAAGACATGTGCTCAATTACTTTTGTTCTGTAGTCTCAACAGTGGGTTGCTCCATCAAAATAATTGGATTTTGTTTAGCATATTTCCCAAAAGTATATAAATGACCAGGAAAAAAAATTCCAACCCCAAAGATACATTGCCAAGAGTGAGCAGAGATTTTAATTATCTGTTGACAAAAATATATGCTTCTGACTTGGTTCAGCAGTGTTGGTTCTTACAGGCAAACTGAAAATAATGGGAGTGTCTCTACTCCTTCAACTGAAATTTTTATGGAAAACATAATTTGACTGGAACATTTTCTGGGAGAAGGAAAGAAAACATATTTCTGACTACATAAGAGGGAATAATTATGTGTTTATTACCTATTAAAGTGAAGCTGGTTCTTATAGCTGTTAGTTTAATCTCCCCTTAATCATCAGTTTGCAACCTTTGTGTCCCAAATCAACCATAATAAATTTCTATAGCCGACTCATCAGTTTAGAGAATTTCAGCCTCAGACAACAGTAGCAGAGGCTAACCCAGGTTCTGTTCAGAGGGAAAGAGATCTGTGCATCTCTTGGTGGGGAGGTTGATCCGGGGCAGGAGTGAACAGCCCAGGAGGGTGAATGGGGCCAGGGTTAATTTACCTCAAAGGGATAATGAACAGAATTTCCTGAGCATTCAACCTGGAATATAGCTTCAATAAGAAGACTCCTATACCTCCACTTACCAATTCTATCTCCATCTGCAAACTAATAAAGGCAAAAAGTACCCCCCACACACAAGTGGACATTTGTGTTGTGTATTTCTTGTGCATCTTACTTCCATCCTGCATCTTCCCTCCCAAGCCTCTTCCTTTTACCATTCTGGCTGCCCAAAGGCAAAGCTGCTCTTCTCTGCCCTCTATTGGCAAGTGTACCTAAATCACTTGGAAGTGATGCCAGCGTCCCCTTTCTCCAGGATCTTGGTTCAGTGGAACTGCCTGTAGCCTGATGGTTTACATTTCCAACCAGCTCCTGAGTGGACCACACTCTAGGTAGCAATGGGCTGTTACAGAACACCAGGCATTCAAGATGGAGGCAGGGCTGATTGATTCCTAGCACACCGGAGCAAGTGGCTTCTCAACAATAACCCAACCATACTTCACAGTGGCTCAACAAGCAGCAGTCCCCTTCCCATCTATGCTGGGTAAAGGTGGGGATACTCTGCATTACAAATGGGAATGGGTCCAGCAATGATTAATGTCAATATGGATAAAGAAAAACAAGTCTCACCTCATTCCAGTTACATCCTGGAACTTACTAGGTCCTGTGAGAATATTGACATTAATCAGTTTGGACCCTTCAGTCATTCCTAACACAGGGACAGTAGGAAGGGACAGTGATTTCAAGCTTAATGGTCATAGATGTTTGGGAGGGAGGAGGCTTGGACAGAGAAGAACATCAGGAGAGAGGAATCTGATGTGTGGTTAAAACCAACACTGGGATTTAAATTGTGGGTGAGGGGAGAGGAGGAGGAAACTCCAGGAAAAAGGAGGCACTCCCATCATTTATTCCCCAGAGCTGTCACCACACTGAGGAATAGCATAATAACAGCTCAGCCTGTGGATTGGCTGAGCCTCTCCATTAGAGGAATAATACATAATAAAAATGGGATTAATAGAAACAGGGGCAACTGTAATCACTTAATCACCGAGTCTCCCTCTTGAATAAGTTTACTGAATCTTTTGGTTTTTAATGCACAGAGCTTTTAGGGGCTTTCCCTTGGGAGAGGATGGCAGAGGAAGGGAGTGGGTAGAATTACCTCAATAAATCTGCCAGGGGCCAGATGCATTTTTATCACAAACATAATTGGGATCCAGATAACAGAACAGGCGAGCATTAGCCAACCCAGCACCATGGACCAGTTAGGGTAGCGGTAAGATCCATAAGTCATGGGCTCCCACTGGTAAAAGCTGAAGCAAAGGATAAACTAGGAAGAAAAGAGAAACATGTGCATTAGGGTGGTGATGTGAATTACTCATTCCTTCAACAGGCATGTGCTAAACCTGTTATGAGATGGGTGTTTTTGTACCCATTATCTCATTTTATACCATGTCCGTCCTGAAACAGAATTTTCCAAATGAAGAAACTGAATTTCCAGGAAATGAAGATGACACCCACTTAGCTGCTGGTCCTGCATTTGCTGTCCCCTAGGAGCTGAGCCATATGCATACAGGAAAAGTCAAAAGGATTCACACCAAAGGAACTGATGTGAGGCAGGGGAGGTTTTAGGGTTTGTCTGTACTTCCTATAGTGGATAATCAAGCTTTGTTATAATAAAAAAAAAACTAGTTAAATTTACACATTTTAATTTTTTAAAAAATTGAATCCACTTGGCTTTTTCCTTGAATGGGGATGGCCCACATCCAGAAGCTGCCTCTAAAGTTGGCTGAGTGAGACCCAAAATGATCCCCAAGCCATGACTGAGCTGGAAGCCTGCTCCTACTTATAATAAGCTGTGGGACAAGGAGAGAGGATGCACAGCTCCCCTGTCAATGGACTCAAGGTGAATGGGCATCACACCCAATGCTGAGCTAGACCCCAGAGACCTGCAGGCTAATCTTGGTTCTCCACTAATTAGCTGAGGGACCTTTATGTCTCAGACTACTCTGCTATAAAATGGATATAGTTCACAGTTTGAATAGAGCACAGGGGTTTTCTGGAAACAACAGTCTAGTATTTACTCAAGAGTCCCCCTTTGATTTTAAGAGAGGTCATAATTTATTTTCGCCCATTATTTCCCATCACTATACACTTTGGCTGCAACAGCCATGAGAACCCTGTGAAGGCCTGGCCATTGCAGCTGGAGGGGAATAAGGGATGCATGAGATGGAGACAGAGAGCACCTGCAAAGAGAGAGCAAGGCTTCTAACTGCACTGGCCAAGCTTTTTGGTATGGGTGGGGAGCATTTCCCTGAGAAAATTATGTGACTTTTGTATCCATTCTTCCTACAGCAGCATCAGCCCAGCCCAATTCACCCACTTATGTCTTCCTCTCAATACCACCTCTCTTGTCCTATCTTAAGCTATAAAATAACTGCCCCCAAAAAAGATCAGAGGGAATTATGTCAGAAAAAAAATAATATAGGGACATATTTTGAAAAAGCACAAAACACTGTATAAATGCTAGGCATCTATATTATCATTGCAAAGCCCAGACGACCAGGGCAAGTGATTAACTCAACGTAGCAATAATTAAATATATCAACTCAAAGCAACATGAGTCTGAAGACAACTGTTGAAAAAATGCTTCTATGGAAAGAGACATCTACTTTAGTCCCCCTTTTAAACATTTGCCCCTAGAGTTATAAGCTTTATTAACCAGTCTATTGGAAGTGTGGCCTAATGTAATTATGGTAAGCTGCTCCATTTCATTTACTATATAAATAGCAATACATCTGCTTATGTGTGTGCATAACTCAGTAACGTGATCTGACTATGTATACAATAATTGCATGGAGAATATTTATAGTTCTATAAATCCATGAAGGCACATATAAAAATGATCCATTTTATTTCAGGGGCTCTGGAGTAATTTAAGCCCATAATCTTAGCCTATTCCAGCACACCACATCATTTTACACAAGGGCAAATGGCAAAATGTAAGTGTTGGACACAGTCCTTTGGCACCCATTTTTAGTGGCACAAATATCATATCAAAATTATAGGCACAAACTTGTTCTTTGCCAAACTTGTTCCCTTTTCCAAGTCAGCTTTCATAAACCCTGCCCTCAATGGGCCTGGCTGTGAGAGATGATGATTTAGCCACCAAATCATCCAGACTTTTTGCTGATAGCAGCCGAAGAAGGTGCCAGAGAGAGACCCAAAGGTTGATGGTGATAATAGAATTGATGGTTTCTAATTGTCCCTACCTTCCAAACAATGCAGGAGGATAACCTAGTTCAAGATATGTTCTGAGACTTCCCCACAACTTTCTCATGATTTCTCATGGAAATCTAGGAAATTATAGCATAACTGAGAAACTTTCTCAAACAAGTCCCTATAATTCCTCTTCCTTGACATTCTGTTCAGAAAGACTAGAACTAATTTAATCCAAACTGGCTAAACTCTACTTGGGTTTTAGAAATGTATTAGAGCATGAACTTCAAGCCTAGACAGGCCTACGTTCAATCATTGGCTCTACAAGCCTTCGAATCTCAGGCAAGTTCCTTAACCTCTCCAGCCTTAGTGCACACAGCTGTGAAATGGGAGACAATCACCCACCAGGCAGAGTGGCCATGGACTTTGGGGACATGTTTGTAGATTGCAATAGACCTCAACACAGAGGAGTGCTGGTTACTACTGTTGGGTTTGTTTCTGCAGAACATAATAAAATTCTCTGAAGCTCTTCTAAGATGGGAGGAAACAAAAGAGAAGAATAAAGCATAAGGGATAATAACTGGGAAAATGGCAATGCTCAGCAGAGACACGGAACTCGACCGTCTAGAGGGTCTCTGGCAGCAGAAGGCATTCCACAGGCATGTTCCCTCCCAGCTGCAAGGAGGATCTTCATACACACCTCAGACCTGACCTCAAGGGGTTGAAACTATCTTAATCTTTTCCAACTCATGCCCCAATCTTGTGGGGCAATTCAGACTAATTACAGCCTCTGAAATAGGGGTACAGATGTGGGTGTGATGTTGATCTGGGGGATGAATGACTTTTCTCTCTAAATCTCTAGTTTTTCAGGAAGAAGTAGAGGCATTGTTATTAAAACTTACTCTGGATAGAAAAAAGAAAGGAGGGAGAGAGGAAGGAAGAAAAGGAAGGAAGGAAGGAAGGAAGGAAGGAAGGAAGGAAGGGAGGAAGGGAGGGAGGGAGGGAGGAAGGGAAGAAATATATTTCTTTGCAATTAAACTTTCTTCTATCCTGTCTTGTGTTTCTTAAACCATGCTGTATCAAATGGTCCTGTATCAAATATCCTGTATTCAAATGGTCTTAATCTGGTTTCTACTGCCACCTACTGGATTGAGCTAAAATAACAGCCTCCTCCAGCCTGCCAACATCACACGCCCAAGCCAGAGAGGAGAAAGGCAAGGCAGAGGGGAAGGGCAAGATCTCTGTTAATTACTGTGCTTGGAGAGCAAAGCGAGGCAAAACTGACAGCTTATAGCACAATGACAAAGGTGACAAGATGTGCATATAAGCCCCTATGCAGATTTACTGACACATGAAAGGCTCTGATCTTTAAGAAGATGGATGTCAGATGATCCCAAAATGTCATCTTCACACTTGAGGATGAAAAGATGGTCCTCCAAAGCAATAAAAATGAACAATAATGATCTAATTAATGCTCTCTTATCTGTACAGCAGCTGTACTGAGTAGTGGTTAGGAGCCAGACTGCCTGGGTTCAAATCCAGGCTGCTGCTAATTATTAGTGTACAAGTCATATATCCTCTGGGTTTCAGTTTCCTCACCTGCAAAATAGATATAATTATAATGCCTGCCTTGCAGTAATGCCGTAAGAGGGAAATGAGACTATACGTATAAAGCACCTTGAACACAGACTGAAACGTGGTTAGCCTGTGGCAGCTGTTGGTTGTGAATGCTATCAATACAGATACAGATACAGACAGATATAAGGATAAATATCCTGCAGAGGTACTCCAAAAGCCTATGCATTAATCTCTGACCATTGAAGCACTTTTAGGCATGTCATTTCACCTCTCTGAACCCGTTTCTTCACCTGAAAGACAAGAATAATATCCATCCCACCAGCTTCCCAGACCCACACAGAGATGTTTTCAAATGTAAAACATCACATGTATACAGGCAAGGTGCTATCTGCATGAGAAAGCATGCAATCCTCACAGTTAAAATGGTTGGGGTTACAAATGCCCAGCAGACTTTCCAGAAAATGTTAGGCTGGAATCCAATCATCATCTCTATATCTTCACAGAATCTTTGCAAGCCTGCAAAAGACAAGCAGAGACCAAGTCTGAGGTGCAGGGGCTGAGAAGAGAGCAGGGGGCAGGCACTTAAGCCCCTCACTCAAGCGCCTTTGGCTAGGCATGGCCCCAGCCTGGTGTCAACATGACCCCTATTATGCAGGGAAAGAGCAGACAAATGACTCGCAGCCAGGAAGATTAGGGCAAATTGAACATTTAAATACATATTACAGACTCTCTGAAGTAAGGTTCAAAAATGTTAGCCCACAATGTCATCTAAAAAGCTCATTTCCAGCCCGGTCCAGGTGTCTTAGCACTGCCACAGCTTGACATATTCAAGTGCAAAAGTCTGTTTTGTGAGGTGGCCTTATGTGCTTAGTGGCAAGTCTGGCAAAACCAATTAAGATTGTGGTCAATAAACAGAGTGTATTATAAATGGGATTTAGAGAGAGTCACTGTACACTGGTTTCATGTCCCCACTCTCCCAAGAAGACTCCAGTGAGCCCATTTATCTTTGCCCTGTTTAAGATGATCATCACAGGAAGACCCAATGTGAATTCCAAGTGGGCATCACCCACTGTGTTGGAACGAAAGGGCTGCTGTCCTCTTGCTCACTCAGAAATTATATAAGTAAAATGCAGAAGAGACTGTTATTTTGTCCCCACCCAACACCACCCCTGCACCCTTTTGGTTTAGGAAGGCTTTTAAACCACTTCTTAAAAGGAAAGGCCATTGAATCATGTCTTAGAGTTGAGCAGTTCCCTGAATTCTTTCCTGAGCTCATCAGAAATGTGGCCTTCTCAGATCCGTGGAATTAATATGCCAAAGGAACCTTAAAGACCCTCCAAGTTTGTATTTAGCAGTTCTGAAAATTCATCCAGTTGTATATCCAGGATATGTGCTCCTTATAGATAACAAGGAACCCTACTACACTGTTCATGGGAATATACTTTAGTATAGCCATTATGGAAAACCTTCTGGAGGTTCTCAAAAAGTTAAAAATAGAGTTACCATATATCCAACAGTCCTGCTACTGGATATATAGCCAAAGGACTTGAAATCAGTATGTTAGGATCTAAAACTTGAACCCCAGTTCTGCCTCTTACTCACGGTGTGACCTTATGAAAGTCCTCCCCTCTGATCTTTCCTTAGTTTATTAAGGAGACTAAGTCAGGTTAAGGCCTATCCAGAGGTCAATCCATGGTGTAAGGAGGCTCTGCTTTGCTTTTGGGGGGTCTATAGGTAATAAATGAATGCTTTGAATCATGGGCCATGCCAACTTTGGATTTGTTTACTTGTTTGTTTCCTTTAGTGTTTTATCAAACTCCTTCAGATAAGTGACCTCTGGGCACTAGGCCCCCTGGACTGAAGTGAGGGGAGAGAACCAAAGAAACAGAAGGCAAAGCTGAGGCCCTCAAAAGCGAACCAAAACACTGAAATTGGATCTTAGCTGAATAAAAGAAACAAAGAAATGGGGGAGAGGGATGACAAAGAAAGGTTCAATCCTGTTGCCAAGTTCTTCACCACGAAACTATTCCCAGGAGAGGGTGATGTGTGGCTTGAATGGGGACACTGACAAGACAAGGTCAAAGTTAGACCTGAGGAGGACAGATCGAATTGTCCCTTGGAGGAGGGCTCCCTGCAAAGGCTAGGGCTCCCTGGAAAGTCATCGTCCTCCCTGGGCCTCACACAAGGGACCTGGTCTCTGCCTCTGGCAGTTCCAGGTCCTATGATGCTGCCTGTTCTGCCAACTTGTAAGCTGGCCTTGCAGGATGCAGCCAAAGGGTACCAGCTGGGAGCCATGGGGCAACCCTCCTGCCCCATGCCTACTTCTGAGTCAAACTCTCCTGTCCCTTAGCCCCAGACCTCCCACCTCCTCACTCACACCCTGAGTCTCTTCCTGAGTCTTCACCGTGGCTATCTTCACCTTAGACCTTTTTATGTGACTTCCCCTGCCTGTTCTGTGCTTTCCACCAATTCAAGTCCATCTTACCTTCAAAGCCTAACTTACAATAAACAAATTATTCATGGAGCCTTGAGTTCATGTTCAAGAAACTTGTCTGCTGCCTGTCCTTGAGCCTAGAGAGATAGGATAGCAAGTAGAGCCCCAAAGGAATCTGAACCACCACTTCTCAATCACCCCTGTGAATTCACAGAAAAACAGGAGGAGAAAAAAAGGTGAACTCACACCTACTATTCTAGACTCAATTAATAGATGTGAGACTCAGAAACCAGGCCTCAACAAGCTCCAATCCTGGACTGGGTAGACAAGGACTTGCTTCAGCTGACCAATCACTTGTGCTTATGCAACTTAGGGACTTTTGTGCTGGTAAGTCAAGCCCCTGCACCTGGCCTGGACGTAGTCTTCTGGGGGCAGTCAAAGCAGCTTCCTGGCCTTGAGCTGTGCAGACTCACAGGGCCCCAGAAAGTCGCACCTCCCCTCACTTAATGCTCTATTACCATCACCTTATAATTCTTAAATGATTTTTAACAAGAGACTCCATATTTTCATTTTATGCTAGGACCCAGAAAATATGTCTCCATCCTGTGTGTAGCTCCAGACAAGCAAACCCCTGGATTATTCCTTTAACAGTTAATGTGAAGGCCCTACCCCTGAGAGTCGAATCCCTCTTTGTTAATTAGGATTTCACTGCTTTGGTAGGGAATTCAGTTTAACACTTCCTCAGTCTCAGTGTTTGTTTGTTTGTTTTTATATTATTTATCTCTGAGACACCACCTTCTCAAGGTTTCCTGACTACACAGGCTCTCCTTTATCTCCAGATAGTAAAAGGTCTCACAGCCAGGTGTCCAGCTTATCGCTGACCTTCTTCTCAAAATCCTAAGTGTGTTTGCTCTGCCTTGGTAACCAGTTAGCAAATACCATAAATGCGTGAGACTCCCCCTTCCCCTAGCTCCCTTTTCTGGGAGCATACAGAACATGCAATAAGCACCTAATAAATACTTGGTTATTTACTCACATATATTCACTGTGTGAGTAATAAATAGACTGAAGTCTCTAATCCCTAATGTATACTGAACCCCAGCAAATGAGGCTTGGAAACCCTGGAGTGGGAGGTATATACAGTGTCATTTCATCCAAAACACAAGTAAAGACGGAGTTCAGGTAGGGGAGCCATGGAAAATAAAATGAAGCTTGGCTTTGCAGAGTTCATATGGGAGCAGCTTTTGTTTGCTCTTTTGTTTATTTGTTTAGTTTTAGTTTGTTTTGTTTTGTAATTTAAAAAATCTGACTGAGTTCTCCCAGCAGGATAAGCAACAAGAACTGAAGACAGACACATGCCATTAAAGCCATCACTTGGTGGAAAAGTAACAACCCTCACAGTGTGTGGAGAGTAAAGGCTAGAGATGGGGTGCTAAAGCACCCCCCGAGTCCAGTGGAAAACAGAGGAAGACCATTGCACATAATGAGGCATTGGAGGCAAGCAGTCAGCAGGTGGGATGCCTCAATGGGGGTTCATCAATCACATTCTTCCTCCAGCCACTCCTGCACTGGCTTCCAGAAACATGCACCTCACTTTTTCAAAGTGACTCTCCTTTGGTAAAAAGCCAGATAAAGGGATCACTCCTATACCACACTCAGGGAGTTCCAATTTTAACCCTGGATACCTCCAACCTGGGGATTGACCTTTGAGGCATGTTAACCTTAAGAACTTGGATCAGCTCTTTGAGTCTAATGATTAAACTTGAAAACTGCACCCACCACATATCAACCATTTGAAAACCATTCTCTATTATCTAGAGACTATCAAAAACAAGCAGAAAACACAAATCTCTGCAATTCACTTGCTTATTTTTAAAAATTCTGCAGCCTAGAAGGCAACGCACCAAATCGTTCAGGTTCATGCTCATTCTTCACAGTTTTGTGTTCAACTGCCTCACACTAACCTTGAAGTCTGGGACCTCATGATCTCAATAGAGTGCACTGTCCTTGGGGATACAATTTACATATTTGTGTAGGGTTTTCCTTTCATCTCTAACAACTGTTAGCTTAATTCAACTATTTCTTCCTGAAATGTTATTTCTTCAACCTCCATCTAGATCCAAATCTAGCTTGAATCCAGCACAGAGACAACCTGCTACTTGAGGCTGACCCAATATCAACACCCTTAGAGACCCAGGATTTTCTGTCTCCTGTAAATCCATCATGAACCAGGAACTGAAGCACTCAGAATTTATTTATTACTTCAAAACCAAGAGATCTACTACCAGATTTATAAGAGAGAGGGGGAAAGAAGCCATTTAACTTCTAAAAACAGAAACCTAAAGAGGTTTCTATCTTAACGATGCTTTTAAACCACACTGCACAGGCCTGTTTTCCAGGAGAGAACTGTGCAAATGTACTTTTTGTGGCCATTAGCAGTTAGGAAACAGGTAAAGGAGGAGGTAAATGAGATAACTGTCTGCACTTGGGCCAATGTTACAAATGAAGTGCTTTCCTAACTTTACCTAAAGACCATCCGGTGACTTCAGCTAATATGTGGACCCACCAGGGGTTGAGTTTCCAAAGCAGGACCTCAGAGAGCTCTCCTTGCCTAAGACAAGCCCTTTCGTATCTGAGCAGACACTTAAGATCCATTGTGCTGGATTGCACTGAGCTTCTGCCACTCTCTGCTCAGATAGAAAGTACTCTGAAGCTTCACCCTCACTCTGACATCAGATCTTCAATCGCAGCATTACTGCAGGGTCCAGGCTGTCTATTCAGCCAAACATGTTGGCAGCTTGGTCTCTGATCTCCTCAGGATGGCTGGCAGACCTGCCTGCTCCTCTTGCCAGGAACTAAGCTCTTCCTTTTAGGGATATGATACCTAGTCTGAGTCAAATTCCCTTTCAACCAATACACAAAACTGACTTCAGTATCTTCCTGTTTCTGGGGTACCAAGGTTTCCTTTTACATTTTGATTTCTACCCATCCTTCTCCACCTTAATGAGTTTTCCAGGAAAGCAAAGAGTCATTGATTACCTGTTCAGTGGGAGACTAATGATTACATTAAAAGCAAGATGTTCATATCAAGAACACATGGCAATCAGGGTGAAATTTGTAGGGCCCCAGTTTAAAGGGAAGAACTCTGCAGGTACCTCTGGCCTGGACCCTTCTTCCATTAGGCTCCACAGAATGCCTCTGAGGGCACTCACACCCTGCACTCCAAGTGAGAGCCTGCATCACCTTTTAGATCAGATCATGTTGCTATCTCTTTTGGGGGTTGAAATACGGTTAGATTGTCTGAACTGGAAATTTTCACCTTTCTGATATTGGCTATGGTGGCCACATCTATATTGGGGAGGTTTTAGTGTAGGGACAGTTCTGGGCAGACTTTCAGGAACAAGGAAGTCAATAATTCCTTCAATCACAAAGGGCTTCCTTATGCTGACTGACAGTGCACACAGGGACTAGGAGACCCCCTGGTGAGATCCCCTGGTGAAAAACCTGAGAGGAGCACCTTCACACAAAGGACAAAGATGGCATCTGACAGCTCACCACTCCTGTCGTTCTTGATAACAGCTCTACTGATTATGGGATACAGGTTGCTATGGTGATAACAGGATGAGTAAATCATAAGGAAACTGGTAATTTATACCTGGGAAAATCTGAGATTAAGATACTGTGTCACAAGCTCTCCTGGTGCTAACAAGGATCTGTGTGCCAAGTGATCTCTGTTCTCATGATTGTACCCAGAGTTATCCTACACCTCCCCACATTGCAGGTACAAGACCAAGGAATAATTTCACACCTGCAAGGTAGCCCTACTCCACCCTCACCTGGCCATTGTCCACAAGTATTAACCGTTCACATGTCAGACCATAACAAAAGGCAGGGACCTGGAGTTTCTGACACAAAGATGAGTTTCATCATCAGCTACTATTGTTTCTCTATTAAATCTGGATCACAGTGGTCCTGACAAGCTTGGATGTAAAGATGCAATTAAATCTTTAATTGTCTTGTTAACTATGGGAAATCTTCTTGCCAAGAATGCCTCAGAGACACTGAAGTTCTACCTGGACAGCAGACCCAGTGCTTCCCTTACCGTACACATAGGAGATCCCAACGAGCTCAAATATGGCAATGATGACGAGGGCGTAGGAGGCAGCATACGTATCCACAAGCTGAAACATGTAAATCCCACCCTAATGGAAGAGAGGAAAACCACATCAAATGGGCCTTGGAGCTGAGTTCTGTCTCCATCCTAAGGAGAGTCGGGTGCAAACAGGAGTCAAAGCATCTCCCCTCCTCTCAAGAGCAGTCACCTACACCTGGTCAAGTTGTAAACTGGAGCCCTTTTCAGTTAGCAAAGCAGCCCCTTGACAGACTGAATTAATCAATGCAGCAAGAACCAAAAAAAAGTATTTTAACACCTTAATTTTCAAAAGTAAAGGTCAACATCTGAGATATATATGTGAAAGCTGCCGGAGGGCTTCCTTTTTGCTTTAAGCAATCCATGATCACTTCCACCTGTGTATCTGCATTTGACTGACATTCATATGGCCTTTGGATATCTCTGGGCAGTCCTCACACATCCCCATATGTCTCTTTCTTACTTTTTGAGTATCCCCATAATCAATGAGGCATAGAGACCATCTCATTTCAATCCATCATTTTATAGATAAACTAAGGCCCAGATTAGTGACTTCCTCGAGGTCACAGAAACAGCAGGAGCAGTGCATATACGAAGGGAGCTAATGTTCATCTTACCAAGACACTCAGGACTGAAGGAAGCTCAAGTCACTGTAGACTTTCATGTGTGATGAGTAATATCTTGGAAATATATCAACATTACAGGTTGGTAAATTGAAAGTTCAATTTTTTCAAGTTTTCCATCTTAAGTAGGACACACCTGCCTTGTTGGCTCAAGAAGGCTACATCTTAATTACAAATATGCCAGAAGCATCACCAGTAGCCAAAATGACATATTTCACTCTGCAGTCAGAATTCCTAATGGGCTAGTGCCCTTTACGTGAAAATGGCAGGGATTTGGCTCTGGCTCTGAGGCCTGAGAGTTAAGGGTAAAGGGAAAGAGAGTCACCTGTGCCACCCCAGGTGTGTGCCCAGCAGGCCTCTTACCTGGGTGATCATGGGAAAGCCCATGATGAAGAAACAAACACAGCAGCCCAGAGTGAAGACTGGCTTGTGTGTGCGCAGGTACTTGGGGAACTCATCCGAGATGGAGGTCACTATGGTCTCGATGGTGGCAAACTGGAACAGTGTCAAGAAATGGGCATCTGAGTCAAACTGTCCCACTCAGAAGACACCCCCCAAAAGCCCTTTGCATGTCTCATCAGGGAAATCTGTGTTTGGGTTAGGTTTGGTTTTTAGGATGACATTCTTTTGATGGGTCTGAAAGACCTTACAGGGGCCCAGCTCACATGGCCTGCTGGGAGAATTCAGGCAGGATATGAGCTTTAGAAAATGTACTTCCAGCCCCCAGAGAATGCACTCATATTCATTCATCAGGACATTTTAAGCTACGTTTTGTATTCATGAGATGTAAATTCCTCTCCTCTAGTTACCTTGCATTTGATCTTCTCCTTGAGGAAAAACCCTCTTTGTACCAACCACTGAACTTTGAGCACCTGTCAGCATGATTTGTAGTATTCTCAGCCCCATAGCAATTTTCCTAAAATTTACTTCATATTATTCTCCCTTATACAGCCCCACAGAATTTACTTCAGCAAAATGATGCTAAGACAGGAAGTATGCAGGCTAAACTTGGCATGGAGAACAAGGAGAGGGAAGGAAGGAGAGAGGATGACTCCTCTGCCCAATCACATGAGTTCCCTAAACTGCCAAGTCATCCTGAGCCCTGGACAGGCACTGCATCTTCCCTACATTGCTCAGAGGAAGCCTTTAGGTATCCCTAAGGCTACCTCTTTGCTGCAGGCTCAACCCAGGACCCAGGAAAGGGGGTATTCAGAAAGAACCTGGGACAGGGATGGAAATGGAAGGGGCTCACCATAGTGTCAAGTCCAAGAGTGAGGAGCATCAGGAAAAAGATGATGGCCCAGAATGGAGAGAGGGGCAGCCTGGTTAAGGCTTCCGGGTAAACCACAAATGCGATGCCTGGCCCTGGAAGGAAGGAGACAGTTGATTTCAGGCCAGCCCAGATCCAAGTCCCTCTTCCCAGAGCTTCCTCACCACTGACTGAGATCCTGAATTTCTCCTCATTAAATGCTGAGTCCACTCTTTTTATTTTCCACTCAACTCCACCCATTTCCCCAACAGGCTGTCTTCAATGCAAATAACATAAGAAAATACATTTTTATTGGATTATTATATTTTATTGAGTATAATAATTACCCTCTAGAACAGTGGTTCTCAGTCAGGGATGATATTGCCCCCCACCAAGGGATATTTGGCAATGTATAGAGACATTTCTGATTCTCACAACTGAGGTGGAGTGGTATGGCTGCTAGCATCTAGTGGGTATATGACTAGACATCCTAGGGATATGACTAGACATCCTTCAATGCACAGGACAGTCTCCCACCAAAAAGGATTGCCCAACCCCAATGTCAGCAGTGCCGAGGTTGAGATCCTTGCTCCAAAGTCCAGGACATCCCTAGAATGACATATCTCCCCCTTTAGCTACACTCCCTCCTATTCAGTTCTCCAAGAGAAGCCACTCACATAAAACATGAATCTGCCCACCACCTTTAGGATCTTGCCCTACTTGGTAAAGATGGGGCTGTGTCAGTCCACTGGAAATTCATTAAGAGGGACAGTGAAGCATGGCGTAAGTTGAGTTTGGTCTCTAAAGGTCAAACAGACCTGATCCACATCTAGACTCTACCACTTGCCAGCTATGCACTTGCCAGCTAGTCACTTAATTTCTGCAAGCCTTTAACTTACCCATCTGTAAAATGGAAATAACAATAGTATCTCAATTCAATCAGCAATGTTGTTATGAAGAACAAATTTTAAAATGCAGGTGACACAGTGAGCATGGTGCCTCTGCACATCATCAAAGTTCACAGAATATTAGCTTTTATTATGAGGACAATGTGATGAACTTGGCAGTCAGAGTTTCTGATTCTGGTCTTCCTAAGAATCCCACAGGCTGCTCTGGTGGGGAGCTGTCCAACTTCTAGCTTTCTCAGCTGCTGTAAAGCTCTGCAGCCATCCCCTCCTGCCTTGTGGTCTCGCTGGGAAGATCATCATAACCAAACGTGGCTAAAGACATGGCAGGTGTGAGTTTCTTTGTAAGCAGAAAGCCAAATGATATGGGCAGTGCTGGGATTACCCATAGCCAGCCCATGTCTGGAAACCAGAAACTCCAGCACCTGCAGTTTTTATAACTCAAGCATAATGATATTTTTTTAAAACTGAAATTTATCAGGTTGTTAGTTACCTAGGGCCTCAGGGCATGTGAAATATAAAGCCTCAAATGCCTAAAATACCCCTGCTTTATGCATTTATTGAACAGACTATAGAGCCAGACTCCAAGGGCTCCCTATGCGAACCATAAAAGAAAAGTCTGTACTAAACTACAGTTCAAAATAGGTCTCATATGCAGAACAAGGAAGCCAGCACAGTGCTGACGACAATCTGGCCCACAAAGCTGACATGAAGGTCTTAAATGGTCACTGCCAGAGGACCTCAGCAGGATGCTTAAACAGGATTCAACCTTTTGGGGTGTTACCACTTTCCAGGGGATTGATTTCAAAACATCGGCCTGCTTCAATTTCAGTTGTCTCCCTAAAGAACTAAAATGAAGGCACTTTTTTCAGTCTATATTAGAGCAAACTTCACTTATCCATGGTACCTGGGGAGCAGAATCATCTAGCAAATAATATTGTTTCTTAATAGCCATGGTACCACAGGTGAGACACTTGATCTCTCTGGACAAACCTGAGCTTCCTTCTCTAGCAATGGAGATGAGAGTAGTCCCTACCCCTGCAGAATGAAGAATGAAGTTTGTCAACATAAGCAAAGGGCTTCAAACATGCCTGGACACAGCAGGAATGCCCATGTTTACACACAGACCTTTATTACTCTTCCCATCACAGGGGATGAATAGAGTTCTGCATGTCAGCAACTTTCTGGGGGCAGGGCCTACAGAAATGCCACAGTGAGAGCCTCCTTTACTGCAGAGCAACTCTGAAGACAAGTCATGGGTCTCTGGCCAAAGCAATACATGGAAACCTGCAGCACAGCTTGGGTGGCCACTCATCTGTGATACTTATCTCAAATGGAATGAGTTCTCTGAGGGCACATCACCTGGACCCTGTGTGCCTGGAGTCAGAAGGGTTGAGATGCAGGGAATGCTTGGATGGAGGTGGAATCAGCCTTGAGGGTGTTTAATTTGATCAGCAGTGTCTGAACTATTAGGATGTGTGAAGTCTGGTTTTTGGGAGCTACCAATCAATGCTTAGGAATTCTAAATAAAAAGAGTGCATTTGTGTTTGTCTAGTCGATTCTAACCCATTCTTTCTGCTATTGGATAAACATCTTTGTAGGCCTTCAGGTTCGTCTCTGAAAAGGAATCACTGCTCCACAGGCAGCGATGCAGATGGACAAGAGACGACTCTCAGACGGCAGTCTTCCCTAGAATGTTCATTTCTGCAGTTGACCCCTGAGAAGAGCATGCCTCCCTTCCCATGCCTGTCATAAAAGTAGAAGACATTTTGGTATCTTCACCAATACCACCCTCACCCCCTCCCACCCCAAATCCTGATGTGGTCAAGATTTGGGGTCATAATTTTGACAGAAATGCCTGCCCTAGAAGGGAGTAGTAAATGAACCAGAATAGTGTTCAGTCATTAAGGTACGCCTGATTTTGACTAAAGACCAATACTGAGTTACCAGTGTTGGTTCAGCAAAAATATCCTGAATGTCTATATGCTAATAATGTTGCATATTACAAGAAGGGTGGGATTCAGTGCAAGTCTGAGCCCAAGTATCTGACCTGGATTCTGCAGAGCCTTCTTTAAACC